>OX467712.1:51010830-51190830 GCA_950111635.1 Agelastica alni | reverse complement strand
ACACACACACACACACACACACACACACACACACACACACACACACACACACACACACACACACACACACACACACACACACACACACACACACACACACACACACACACACACACACACACACACACACACACACACACACACACACACACACACACACACACACACACACACACACACACACACACACACACACACACACACACACACACACACACACACACACACACACACACACACACACACACACACACACACACACACACACACACACACACACACACACACACACACACACACACACACACACACACACACACACACACACACACACACACACACACACACACACACACACACACACACACACACACACACACACACACACACACACACACACACACACACACACACACACACACACACACACACACACACACACACACACACACACACACACACACACACACACACACACACACACACACACACACACACACACACACACACACACACACACACACACACACACACACACACACACACACACACACACACACACACACACACACACACACACACACACACACACACACACACACACACACACACACACACACACACACACACACACACACACACACACACACACACACACACACACACACACACACACACACACACACACACACACACACACACACACACACACACACATACACACACACATACACACACACACACACACACACTGTTGTTTTATACCTACCCATTGTATGTATTAATTATTAGCCTTATACCTGTACATTTGTATTTTACTTATTAACAAAATAAAATAAAATTAGAATTAAACTTATCCTGATTGCTTCTGAAGTTCGTCTTTAAATTTCAAGATAGCTAGGGCAATAAATTTTTTTAAGATAAATACGTAAAAAATATAAATCTGCTGAAAACACCTCTAAAGTCGCCTATCATTACAAATTTTCCTTGTACCTACCTAAAACATCTCTTTTGGATTTTTTATTTAAACAGACAAAACCTAAACCTAACGATTCTTACCTATATTTTGTTAGATTGATGGGATAAATATTTTTCGCAGATTTCCTTAAAATTTCAAGTTTAAATTTTAAAACAGTCAAATCGAAAATCATGTGGTTCTTATTGTCTTAAAAAATGGCAAAGTAATAGAAAAAAGCATTTATGCAACTAACTATACACTCGGATGAATTTCAAGCTTCAAACTTTCAAAGAACATTTTAAATAAAAAAATGAGTCTTAAGAAATAATTCTTTATTTTTATATTCCAAAAATCATAGGCACAATATTTTCTCATAATCATTCACTTTTCGAAAATGTAAACAAAATATAAAAAATTTGTCCATCTTGCATAAAAGATCGGTACAAATATTCGTAAGTAGTTCGTAATTAATCGGTACCCTTCGAAAAATTTAGTTCACCACTTGGTTAATAGTTGAAAGATTTGTTACGCGACAAATCTGCCAGACTGCTTGATTTATTCTCAGAAAATTTGATTGGTTAGCGATGTCTTCCGATCGTAAAATTTTTTATACGGTATCGTAAGTAGTAATAATTAGAAACTGGTAATTTAGTGTGGACAATTTCGTGGTGATCGTTTAATTGTAATAGATAAATTAATACGGATTATCACATTTTACATACATGATTTAAAAGTAAGTGCTGTATTTATCGGTGAATCTGAAAATGTTTTTTGTGGACTCTTGTGTGATTGTGATTGTCTGGTTTTGTTACGTCGAGGAAAAAAAGGTATGTTTTTACCATTTTTTTTATGTATATTTTAATATCAGGCATCATCTAGTAATGACTATAGTTATGTGATAAACTAAAAAATACGTATTTTTTCTTATGGATACCAACGTTGACGAGTTTTTACATCTAGAAATAAAAACAAAAAAATATTAACCGATATTATATTATCTGCCGATGCAAAATTTAACGTTAACTTTTTTTGGCCAGTGCCGTATTGCCAATTTTACAATGTAGGCATCAAACGGCAATCGGTATTGCCAGATAGCATAGTGGGATGTGGTTTTAACCATTGTTTGAAATATCAGATTAGTAACGAAAATCTTGATAAAATAGATGGCATCGTTGAAATCAATTTACGGCGCTAATAAAAAACAGCATACCACTCGAACTGTCGAAAATGCATAAAATCTGATAAATAGAAAAAAGTTTTATTTTTTATACTTTTTTAACAAAAACACGTCGTGTTTGTCCGACGTTGTAATCAACCTGTTGCGGGTTCGAATCTTCGTGCTTAATTTTTTATCTTTTTTATTGTATCGACTTTTTGTATTTGGTAAAAACGCTGCTTTATTTCTTAAAAACTATGCATTTCTGACAATTAGTAAATAACGTAGATATATCGTTTCCCATTTTTTATATTACCGTGGTCAAAAAAAAATTATTAAAGAGTTAATATACATTTTTTTTAAAGTACTACTTTTATTTTAAAAATTGTAAACACTTTAATTTTTTTTCTTTTTTCAGGTAAGTGAATGAAAACATTTTCAACGGATGGTGAATATTTTTTGATTCTATACTGCCTTGTGAAACAATTGTTAGTAGTATTAATTAATACCGGTTAATAATACGTTCAGTTATAATTGGGTACACTTCGGATTTCATATTTTTTAAACTCTGACAATGGGATTTTTTAAACCAAGTTGTGCAAAAATTAATATCCAAAAAAAAGGGCGTATAGAAAATTAAAATTCAGGGTGATTTTTTATTTTATGCGACTCGATCCTGATTACCGAACAAACCTAAAAAATTGGCAAAGTTGCGAAGAGCGGTTTTTTTTGTTAATAACTAAAAAAACTACAGCTCCGATCAAAAAAAAAATCAGGAAATTGTAGTTATTAAAAAGATCTATCTATTAAATAAATTATAATTTTTTGATATTATTGATACTTTTCAAGTTATATTGGAAAAACCATGAAAAATTGGGTTTTCTATAACTCGTTAAATATAACGTATTCAAACTTGTTACTTACTGTTAAGAGTAGCCTATGGCAGGCCAAAAAAGTATTTTTTAAAAAATTAATAAATTTTGATTATTTTTCAAGATACGAGGGCAGTTTGATAAGTCAGTGACTTTTTGAATTTCCCGCGCAGTTACTCCATATGCAACAGTGCTGCCGTCAACTATAATCTATCAGTGGGCAACTTTCTAATTTTGAGCAAGCTACATCGTACAGTTGGTGTTTGATAGCCGTTCAAAGCAGACAACCTCGTGAATTTTTACGAAAATGGAAAAAAATGAATTTCGTGTGCTGATTAAGCATTACTTTTTACGAACAAAATGCATCACTGAAACTAAGGAAAGACTTGATAAATACTACGGGGACTCGGCACCATCAATTTCAATGGTTAAGAGGTGGTTTACAGAGTTCCGTTGTGGTCGTACCAGCACTAGTGACGCTGAACTTCCAGGTCGCCCAAAAGAAGTGATCACGCCGGAAATCGTCGATAAAATCCATGAAATGATATTGGATGATCGGAGAATGAAAGTGCGTGAGTTGGCTCATGCTGTAGGTATCTTAACTAAACGGGTACATCATATTTTATACGAATATTTGGACATGAAAAAACTCTCTGCGAGATGGGTGCCGCGATTGCTCACACTCGACCATAAGCGCAATTGTGTGTTTGTTACTGTGGATGAAACATGGATCCATCACAACACGCCAGAGACCAATAATCAATCGAAACAGTGGGTTGCTCGGGGTGAACGTGGACCAAAGAAGGCGAAACAGAGTCTGTCAGCCAACAAGATCATGGCCACAGTTTTTTGGGATGTACGCGGTGTCATTCACATCGATTACCCCAAGAAAGGTAAAACGATCACCAGCGAATATTATTCAAAACTTTTGAACAGATTCGACGTTGTTTTGAAGCAAAAACGGCCGCATTTGGCGAAGAAGAAAGTGCTGTTCCATCAAGACAACGCACGTGTGCACACTTGTCTAGTCACGATGGCCAAAATCCACGAATTGGGATACGAACTGCTACCCTATCCAGCATATTCTTCAGATTTAGCCCCCTGCGACTATTTTCTGTTTTCAAACCTAAAGAAATGGCTGGACGGTAAGAGATTTGAGTCGAATAAAGAAGTCATTACCGAAACAAACGCGTATTTTGAGAGCTTTGAAAAAACCTATTAAACCTTTAAAAAAATTAAAAAAACACTTAACTTAATGTATCAAGCTAAAAGGTGATTATGTAGAAAAATAAAATGTTTATTTGCGGAAAAAAATTTGTTTTATTCAAAAAGTCACTGACTTATCAAACCGCCCTCGTAAATGAAGTTTTCTCCAAAATGATGCTCTCTTAGTTTAGCTAGTTCTGTTTGGGGGATGATGCCACAGTAATGATTTAGGGCTTATTTATTTTTGTAAGAGTTGTACTTTCATATTATTAAAAAAGTATATATTTATTTTTTTAATTTTAAGGGTCAGAAAATGACTTTAAAATAATTGCACTATTTTTTTACATGTTTTTTTTAATATTAATTTTTTAATTTTCTTTTTATAGAACTGACTTTCATAAAAATAATTTCCTAGCATCATTTTACGCATTAAAAAAAAATTGAATTCCAACGATCACTAGGAGCCGAGATAATTTTTGTATTTCAAAAAAATCTGGAATGTGCAATAATTATTGTACAGCAGTCACCTTCATGGATATTTTTAATAAAAAAATACTAGGATATGTCTAGTTCATTTGCAGTATTATTAATTGATGAATAAAGTGAGGGATGTATGCGCGGAGCGCGGCAGCTGTAGCGGATGGAGGAGTGGCGAGCGTTTTGCGCTCGAACTGAAAATTCATTTCGTGCGTTCAAAGTAGCTTGCGCTCGAAAAATTTTAAGTATCTCGGCTTCTGGACTATGCACAAAAATCCTTTTGTCTTTAACTTGGGATAGCTCGTCGAGATAAATACAAATATCATATTCACTAAATGAAAAAATAACTTTATTACGTAGAAAACAGTTATTAAATAATTACAGTAAAAATACTCGTATATTATATTAAGAAAAATTTACATTAAAAAATAATTCTTCTTTTTTTTATTGGAGGATTGTCTGCTGAATCAATTGGCTTTTTTTTCTTCTTCTTTTATATTGTTAGTAAGCAGATCGTCCATAAAGTTTGGCAATTCTTCATCTATTTCGATGGTACGATGATTATTGCGCCTTCCAGATTTTTTTGAAAAAAATTATCTCGGCTTTCAATGATCGTAAGAACTTATTTTTTTTTAATATGCGTAAAATGATGCCAGGAATCTATGTTCATAAAAGTCATTTCTATAAAAACAAAATTAAGTAATTTATTTTAAAAAAACCTGTAAAAAAATATTGCAATTTTTTAAAGTCATTTTTCAACCCTTAAATTTAAAAAAATCAATATACTTTTTTAATAATATAAAAGTACAACTGTTACAAAAAAAAATAAGCCCTAAATCGTTACTATAGCATTATCCCCCGAGCAGAACTAGCTAAATTAAGAGAGCATCTTTTTTGAGAAAACTTCATATATTTTGAAAAATAAACAATATTTATTAATTTTTAAAAAAAATACCTTTTTGGTTTCATAGGCTACACTTAATAGTAAGTAACAAGTTTAAATACGTTACAGTTAACGAGTTATAGAAAACCAGATTTCTCACGGTTTTCCAATATAACTTGAAAAGTATCAATTATATCAAAAAATTGTAAATTATTTAATAAATATATCTTTTAGCTCCCCTTCGTTATTTTTTTACAATTAATTGTCATTCATAATCAATTACAAATATTTATAATTTTTGTTTCAATGTAAAGAGAGTGAAGTTTTACTTCTGTCCTGGTCTTCCGACCTAGTCTATTTTTTTATTATAAAAATGGCGTTGTTCAGACATGCGCATACAAAACAGTTCTTTTGCTTCTTAATGTGGGTGGGGTATTCTTTGCCTCAGTTTAAAATAGCCGTGTTTAATTCCAGTGACCCACAGCACACTATGATTTTCTTATTCCCTTCCTAGGGAGGTAAAGTATTGGTTTCCTTCCTGATGTGACGGAGGAAAGTGTGCACCTTTCATAGAGGTAAAAGGAAAAAGTATTCTTTTACAACCTCTTAGCAAAGTAACCTATGTTATTTTTAGGGTCGGTGGACTTAAGCACATAAGTCAAATATATCAATTTTAAGGAACTAAAAAAAACTTTATAATTTACAGGATAAATTTAATTAATTTATTTTAGATAAATATATATATATATATATATATATATATATATATATATATATATAAATATATATATATTTTTTTAAGAAAATAGTCGCAAAAAGGGTAAACCTATCGTGTGGGCGGCGGACGGCCCGCACTGCGACTATTAGAAGGGGAAGGGATTATAGAAAGGAAATGATTGTGGACACGCTTTTTAAAAAGTTGCAGGTCATAGTTCTCTGGAAAAACTGATTTTAGAAGCTTATTCCAGTCCTTAGCAGCCCTGTAAAAGAAGGATTCTTGATGAAGATTGGTCCTTGTAGTGTCAATCTTGAGAGTAAATGGGTGAGACTGATCAGCGTGCCGAAATCTTCGGCCGAATGTGGCCAATGGTGGTACAAGAGTTTTTATTTCTCTGGAGCATCTGCCATGGAAATATCTGTAGAGCAATGACTGGTCTGCAACTCTTCTTCTATGTTTTAGAGGGTGAAGGGTATCTGTGGAAGTTGAGCTGTTTATCAAACGAATTGCTCTTTTCTGAATGGAATCTAGAAAACGAAGAGAATGCCTTGGTGCTGAACCCCAAATGTGCGAGCAATACTCCAGTAGAGGTCGGATTTGAGCCTTGTACGTCGTCAACAGTTGATCAGGAGTAAAAAACTTTCTGGCTTTCCACAAAAAACCTAGCCTCTGGCTTGCCGACTTTGCGATGTTAGCAACATGGTCATGCCAAGACATATTATTGGACACCGTGACTGCCAAAATCGAGATGGAGGGACTTGGTTCAAGGGTATTTCCGGACATTGTGATGGGATGATTTGAGGAATTCACTTTCTTGGAAAACGTGGCACTCTGTGTTTTTTGTGCGTTGAACTGAACAAGATTGTTGGTTCCCCACTCGACGATTGCTTCAAGATCGCTATTGATGGAATCAACCTGTTCCTGCCTAAGTCTATTTGTATCATTCACCGAAAGTGATCGATAGGATGTGAAAGTTGAGACAAGTGTGCTATCGTCTGCGAAACTGTAAATGGTGTTTGTGGTGGTTTTCAAGAGGTCGTTGATGTGTAAAAGAATTAAGGTGGGGGACAGGATGGAACCATGGGGGACCCCGGCATTAGTTTTAAACGCATCAGAAGAAATACCGTCAACTGCCACATGTAAGGAGCGATCTTGCATGAAGCTCAAGAGCCATTGGCGCAGTTTGGTTGGGAGACCGTAGGCAGATAATTTACTCAACAATGCCTGGTGCCAAACGCGGTCAAAGACTTTAGATATATCCAAGGCTATTGCACGGGATTCACCAAACTTTTCAATAGTGTTTGTCCAGAGCTGAGTGACATTAGCCAGCAAATCTCCAGTAGACCGAAGTTGTCGAAATCCATATTGTCTTTCATGGATTATCTCAAATTTCTCCAGATATTTGATAAGTTCTGTGTCAATCAATTTTTCCATAACTTTGGATATGACCGAGAGCAATGCAATAGGGCAATAATTTGCAGGAATAGTCTTATTTCCTTTTTTCGGAATCGGTTGGACTTAAGCGTTTTTCCACATGGACGGAAATACTCCTTTGCTGTATGATAACTTAAAGAGTCTACAGAGAACTGGGGTGAGCTCTTGAGCACAGGTCTTTAGGACAATTTTCGGAATTCCATCTGGTCCTACTGCCTTATTAGAGTCAAGATTTCGTAGGATTTTCCCAATAGTGCGATGGCGGATAGTGACCTCAGGCATTGATGCGTTTATTCTAGGTATCGTTGCGTGTTGTTTTCCATTGGTATCAAGGGTTGAGTTAAAACTGAATATTTTGACCAGCATATTCGCTTTTTCATTGGAATATACGGCTGTCGTGCCGTCGGACCTCTCGAGTGGTGGTAAAGAAGAAGTTGTAAAATTTTTATTTATGGCTTTAGCCAAAGACCAGAAGGTCTTTGATCCAGGAGGGGCATTGGAGGGGCATATATATATATATATATATATATATATATATATATATATATATATATATATATATATATATTGTTATTTATTAATCCCAATCGAAGTTTTAGAAATAAAAAAAAAATTAATTTCACACACCGGTTGGTTATCTTTATGGATGACATGCTAGTTGGATTTCATAATTATTGACTAGTGTACTATAAAAAAATAGTTTTTAATTATCATTTACCATAAAAATATTTAAGTAATACTATAATGATTCTTCTTCGTTTTTTATTATATCTGGATTAGTGTTTCTTACTTTTTGTGATGACGGCAGATTTAAATAAAAATTGTGAAAAACATCCAGTATTAGGGATAACATAGCAGATTGTAAATAGATTGTAGGGTGGGTCGTAAAGGCCATGCTGCCTCTCAAGCATTTTGACCTATCAAATCTTTTGTGCATAACGCTTAATCTATTCAAGGCCCAGGATTCCGAGACTTCGAGTAAAGTTTATCAGTTTCCTGGGGGCTAAGTTTCTGATATTGAAGGGCTTTAGAAAGGCACCTTTCAGAAACTTGAGCCTCATGCAGGAAAGCGCTGGGCATTCGCAAAGCAAATGTTCTGCAGTTTCAGCGAAGTTCTCGCAGTAGCGGCAACTATCACTTTCTGTTTTGCCCATCTTTTTCAGGTGGTAAATAACATAGCAACTTAGTCCTCTTTTTTCTCTTTGGATATCGGTAATAGCTGTTCAGATATCACCAAAATATAGGAAGGAGGTACCGAACATCCACTTTGTACTAAATTGAATCTTTGGAAGGGTAGCTCTCTATCCAGGGAGTCTTAGAAACAAATTACACTAAATTCTTTTTCATACCGAAACCGTCTTTTTTCTAACTATTTGATGGGTTTCCACATGTATCTTTTTTTCTAAGAACTAACGGACCTTTTAAGAGCGAAGAAAAGTCTAGAACATCATTTTGAATACCGTGATATTTCGACTGCTGGACTGAATAAGTTGTATCCAATCATGGGGATGGTTGATTTGTAGTTCCGTTTTCTTTTACTTCTTTTCGATTATTCCATGATCTGTATCCACTTTCAAATGACTTTGTCCAGGTATCATAAATTTATGATCTATTTTTTTCAATATTTGTATTTTGTAAAGCCCAAGTAAACATTAAACTGACGTGCGATTTTCTGACCTTAACACGTGTCCGAATAAAAAATAACATGATCAGTTGAAGGTGGCACAAAGGTATGTAAATGTTTATACAGGCACGAGGTTATTTGATTTGCTCATCGAGCTGCAACAGTTTCGTGCCAAACGTAACATATACCCAGCTTTTCCAGTTTTATTGCTATGTACAGTTAAGTTGTATGTCCAGAACTGACGTTTATAAAACGCTACAAATGAGCTAAGAGATGAAGTAGGAAGACATTGTTGTAAGTCGAACGTATAAGTTTTTAAAGAATCACTCTTTTTGGATAACTGAGTATCAAGTTTTTTTTCATCACAGGCTTGATCTGCCAACATTTTGTAATATTCGTTTGACCTGCTCATCTTCAGTTAACTTTATTTTCATTTGGAATTTATCACAATTGAAGCAAGTGTCAACAAGAGGTTTTTTAAAGGACAGTTGCAGTTTGCGGAATTCTTGACGATAAATTTTAATAGAAGTGGGATTGTTATGAGTCTCTTTATATAAAGCGTACATTTCTTGCAAAGATAAGTGGGAGGGCAGATATTTTTTTAAAGTACCTTTCCTTGAATAATGACTTTCGTAGGCCGGAAAAGACAAAATAAGCTTTTTAATTTCTTCCCTTTTCAACTCTGGTATTTTGTGTCTTAATATACAGTCCTTACCACGCATATCATCAGTTTGTGTAACAGCAATGAATGATCTTTTCTTTAAAGCTACTGTTGTTATGAAATTCTCACTTTTGTTCAATATTTTTAACAAACAATCGCGACAAACTGGTTTGATTGGTATGAAATATTTATATGTTTTTGTTCTAAATTTCTGTTTATCTGGATCTGATATGCGTACTCGTACACTTGCTTTGTCTTCAATTTCTATTATTGAGGCCATGTAAGCTGATCTTTTTGCATAGAAACCTTAACGCCAATATTATTCAAATAGAGCTTGTCTCGTTAGTAAAAGATATCCGTTCTTTACATTTCAGTTTGTGTGTTACAAATAACATAAGTCATAAGACATAATGTAATATTATATCCAAATAGACTTATGATGTTTCTTTTCACACAACTCAAATTATGTGGTTTAGTCGGTTTTTACTGTGAATAAATACATAATATTGAAAAAGAACAAGGGTTTTATTGTAGCCAAAAACATGAAAATGACTTATGTGGTTTGGTCCGCCAATCCTAGATTTACGCTTTTCGCAAAATATGAACCTATTTTATAAATGTAGTTATTATAATTAATCGCATTCTCTTTGGTTGATGATTAAAGTTTTTTGTATTTGTTTAACACAACAAAGCAAAAACACGAAAAAAAGTTGTTACCAGTTTTCAGTATAACTACAAAGAAGTTTTATTTGTATTTCTTTTATCGCTCAGCTACTAAAGGATCAACTCTAAAATATATTGCGTTGAGATCAGTAGCGTAGTCAGGTATTTGTGTAATAGAAAAAAGTTTCTCTTACAAAAATATCCCACAATTTTACGTAAAACATTTAATAAAAAAATCAAAACTCATAATGGTACTAAAATCTGAAATTTGTAGTTACACCGTATTTTTAATAGCAATTTACTTACTGATTTTAGTTATGATAATAATAGTACAATTATTAAATTTTTAATTTAAAAAATGGCAACTAATTAAGAATTTTTAATTGTTATTATTGTGAACATTTAAAAAAAAATTCTGGATAAGGTTGTGAGTAGTTGACAGTCGACATTAAGTCTTAAATACAGGGTGATTCATTAAGAATGGGCAATCTCTAAACTGGAGATACTACACACCAAAATATGGTGATTGAGCTTAACATGTCTTATACAAATGTTGCAGGTTTACGAGTTACAGGGTATTTAAAATTGGAATTTTAATTTGAAATTTCTTAATAATTTTGTGATTTTAAGCAGCATCGTCTTGAAAATTGGCAACTTTATGTTTTTTGGCATGAAAATTACGAATTTTATGCTTATTACACCCTACTTAGGTAACTTACAACATATTTTTTTTGCCTAATGAGTTATGGTTAAAATAGAAATAGAAAATCTAAAAGGCAGTTTAATTTTTAATAAAAAATGTTTATTTCACGTAACTCTATCAGTTTTTGAGTTATTTGCATTTTATTCATTCAGCGTAAACACTCCTAAGCCACCGTTAGTACATTGATTTTTTTTCAGGTAGGCTTGTGTCAGAACTTATCAGTTTTTTGTGTAAAGAAATCTTTGAAAATTTTACTGTCACCAAGTAAGAGTGCATTAATTGTGGTAAAATAAGAAAATGCCACGACATAATAAATTTTCCAACAGTGAAATGCGTGATATGATTTGTGTTTTTGCTCAGTCAAATTATTGTGGACTTGGTGCAGCCAGAAGGTACTTAAAATTATACCCAAATCAAAGAAAACCCAATCACAAACTGTTCAGACGTATTTATACCTGCCTAGGCAAAACAGGGTATTTTCGTCCTAAAAGCTTAAATGGTGTTTAAAAAATATCAACGTCGATGATAAAAAAGAGGTTTAAATTCGTATTTTGGAAAATCCAGATCTCAATACTCGTTGGTTAAGTGCAGCAACAAGAATAAGCCAATCCTCTATCTAAAGAATTTTAAAGAAAGAGAATTTTGGTCCATATCACCATACTTTTGTCCAAAATTTGCTACCTTAAGATTTACCAGTTCGCCTACAGTTTGCTCAATTTATGCTAGATAAACAAAACGAAAACCGGGATTATCTTAGTTTTAACCTTTTCACCGATGAGGCGACGTTTACTAGACGAGGTATTTTAAATTGGAAAAACAATCATTTGTGGGACTCCAAAAATTCACATGCTCTAAAGGAACGACATTTTTAGCATGAATTCAAGGTAAATATTTGGTGTGGTGTAATATCTGGTTTTTTTGTTTTTTTATTGGTCCTCTTAAACTTCCTCCTTATCTGAACGGGCCCCTCTATTTAAACTTCCTTGAACAACAGTTAATCACACTACTAGAAGATGTACCACTGGCCATAAGGCGGAACATGTGGTTTATGCAAGACGGGGCGCCGCCACATTTTTCTCTGCCAGTACGGCAATACCTGAATAAATATTTTCCTCACCGGTGGATTGGGCGTGGCAGTGAATTTGTTTGGCCTCCTAAAAATTCAGATTTAAACCCTTTAGACTTCTCAATATGGTCACAAATAAAGGACATGGTTTACAAAGATACAAATAATTTCATCAAAGAATTACAACATAAAATTCAAGAAGCTGCTAATATTATTAAAAATAATCGACAAATGTTATTTAATATTCAAAGATCTTTAAGGAGACGCCTTACAAAATGTATGAATAGTGCTAAATTCAGCTTAAAATTCGTAATTTTTATGCCAAAAAACATAAAGTTGCCAATTTTTAAGACGATGTTGCTTAAAATCACAAAATAATTAAGAAATTTCAAATCAAAATTCCAACTTTAAATACCCTGCATCTCGTAAACCTGCAACATTTGTATAAGACATGTTAAGCTCAATCGCCATATTTTGGTGTGTAGTATATCCAGTTCAGAGATTGCCCATTCTTATTTAATCACCCTGTATGTAGAGATTAAAATTAAAAATCCTAAAAAACGGATTGCACGATCTGAAAGATCTGTACAATTGAGCGTTGTATATTTTTCGTTCTAAAAATGCACGTGAAAAATTTTTTTGCCACCCCTAACTAAAATGAACCGATCAGAATAAAGTGCGACAAAATTTTTTTTAAAATTAAGAAAATTCGCTTTTTTTACACATTTCTATTAAAATCATCTTAATAAAACCACAGCGAATTTTTTAATGAAATTGTTTTCCTTGTTGGTTTAAATTTTATAAAAACAATAATTGATATAAAAAAGATTTACTGGGTCTACGTCAATGCCTGAGAGTAATTGCGTTAGAATGTTTCCCTGACATCCTGAGGTGGTTTCTTGTTTGCAGTCACATGCTACTCTCCTTTCCACTTTTATTCAATTTATTTCTTTCTTGCAGTTCTACCCCAGGAGACCGACCAAATAAAGTCGTAAAGATATCTTGACTCACTTAATTCAAATAAAAATATATAGGAGGAAAATAATTTAAACATTTATACAGTTTACAATTTAATGTAAATTTGATATGAATTTTTTGTAAAACAAAAAAATTGTTAATTAAAACAGGGAAAAATATTTTTCCGCAAAATGCTAGGAAATTTTGTTACTCCAGACAAAATATCTTAAAAAAAAAGTCAAGATTTCTTAACCGTTAGAAAATATTCATTTCCTAACTGTAATGAAATGATATTACTTAACAGTTGCTAGTGATCTACAGAAATGATTGAAAACACGTTGTTTATAAGGAATTAATTTATATTTTGAAAATCTCAATGCATTGCAGAATACATTTTAAAATTAGCTTGTTATATTTACAGTTATTTGACAGTTAGTACAATTATTGAAAATTGGAGGAACATTATTAGAACTATGAGAAACATTTTGGACAACGAGGTAGTAGGATTATTTTGTTAAATATTTTGTACTATGAAAATTTTATTTGCCACCTCAACCTTATTGTTTTGAGATTCATGGATATATCCTTCAGCAACGTTTAATAATTTCCATCCGCCATGCCTCTTTAAACTAGTTATGTCGGCACCAGAGTCAACCAATATTGTTGCAGATGGCGACGAAAGCAGTGATATGTCGGATTTAACAAGTTCAAATAAATGGCAACTATTTTAGGCATTTTTTTAAATTGATGTATTCGTACTACTTGTCTACAACCTTTTTTACTTTAATATTTAAAGAAAAATTGGTCACTGTTCATAGTTTATGGTCTTAACGAAACATACAAACGATCTTGGTTTGTTGGTGTTCAAATCAGGTATGCTAATTAAAAGCTTAGATTATAGGTCTTCCATATCGTGTAGATTCATTCGGACTAACTCATTCATTCTACAGGCCCCAAAAATACAAAATTATAAAGCCACCTAAAAACTAAATGAATGTGTAATCTAATTTTTTTTTTATTTGCCAATTAATTTACAATCTATTCACATCAGGTAAATATTTTGGTGTAATTTAAATAGAAATTAAAACCTTGTAAATTACCTTAATTACATTACATTTTCTTTATCTGGAGCTTCCTGTATAAATTTTTCGATTTCTTCCTTCGTTAAACTCCAAGATTTCTTTGCCCCATAACGTTTCAATAAAGAACGAAGTTCTGAATATGTAGATATATCCACATTGTGTTTAATTTTTTTTTTTTATGTTCTGGTTCCCACGAAAAGGGATATCCTGTAATGTTTAGAGAACATCGCGGGAACCAAGGGAAAGAAGGTAGTTGGTGTTCTTCTTAAATTTCTGGAGGTTGTATGCCTCGGGGAACACCTCCCTAGGCAATGAGTTCCAAAGCCTCGCAATTCGTTGGATGAATGAGTCTTTGGAAAGTGATGTTCTGCAGATCTCCAAAGTGACCACGAAGGGGTGTGAAGACTGAACTTGACGGGTTAATCTCGAAGAGACTGCCAAAGGAGGAACGATTCTTGATATTTCAGAAGAGCATCGCCCATGAAAATATCAATAAAATAGAGACAAATCGCCAACTTTTCTACGGTGTTCCAGACAAGTGAGCGAGTTTGTAAGCGAGGCATCACCGACGAGACGAATTGCCCTTTTTTGGACATAATCCAGTAGCTTCAGGATATGTTTAGGTGCTGCACTCCAAATATGGGAACAGTACTCCAGTACAGGTCGGATCTGTGCCTTATAGATCATAAGCAGCTGACTGGAGGTGAAATAGCCCTTGGCACGAAACAAAAAACCAAGTTTTTGGGATGCACTTTTGGCAATGGACCTCACGTTATTTTCTCAGGAAAGGTTATTGCTGATAGTAATACCAAGCATCGATATGGATGACTTCAGTGGTATGGTTACTCCTGACAAAGTTATGTTAGGCACAGTGAGATCGGCTTTTCTAGAGAAAAGACATGCTTGTGTTTTGTTTGCATTGAATTCTACCAACTTATTTGATCCCCATTCGAGAATTGTTGCTAAGTCCATATTTATATTGTTAACATTTCTTCCTCGTTCATTTTTGGTTTCACGGGCTGATATAGGGGCCCTGGAAGAGAAAGCGGTATGGAGGGTACTATCATCGGCAAAGCTGTGTACGGGACATGAAGTTGCTTTCAATAGGTCGTTGATGTGAAGTAAAAATAGTGTTGGTGCCAGAATGGATCCTTGCGGAACACCAGCATTTATGAGTAGAGTGTCAGATGAAACTCCATCGACCACTACATGGAGAGACCTGTTTGAGAGAAAACTAGCAAGCAGATAACACAGCTGAGGGGGCAAGCGATAAGATGGAAGCTTGGCGAGGAGTCCCTGGTGCCAAAATCGATCGAACGCCTTGGAGATATCTAATGCCACAGCTAAAGTTTCTCCATACTTTTCAATAGATAGCTGCCATATATGTGAGACGTATGCGAGCAGGTCACCAGTTGATCTCTGATGGCGGAAGCCATATTGCCTATCATTGATAATTCCTGAGTCTTCCAGATATTCATGAGCTCGATGTTGATGGCTTTTTCCATGACTTTTGAAATAATAGATAGCAGTGCGATAGGTCTGTAGCTGCTAGGTAGGGTCTTTTTGCCTTTTTTAGGGACTGGCTGTACTCTTGCAATTTTCCAATTGGACGGAAATACTCCCAAATTGTAAGAGTGGTTGAACAACTTGCAAAGAACAGGTGTTAGTTCGGGGGCACATTTCTTGAGAACAATCGGCGGGATTCCGTCAGATCCACAGGCTTTGTTGGTGTTGAGACCCAGCAAAATATTTCTGATAGTACGTTGGCGAAAGGTGATCTCGAGCATGTGACTGTCAATAGGTGTAATGTTCGAGGGTTGTTTTCCCGAAGAATCCAGAGTGGAATTTCCAGCAAATAGGTGCGCAAAGATATTGGCTTTTTCCTGGGCAGTCGTTGCTAGTGTTCCATCTTCATTGGTTAGGGGAGGAAAAGAGCTGGAAGTGAAGTTTCTTCCCACAGCTTTGGCGAAAGACCAAAATGAACGGGATCCGTTAGGACATTCAACAAGTTTTGATCTTATTTTGACATTATGAGCATCTTTTGAACATTCTATTGTCTCTTTGCATATGCCTCTAGCCTCAACATATGCTGCTCTGGTCTCAGGTCTCGGATTTTTTTGCCATCGATGGTATGCTGCCTGTTTGGAAGCCACAGCTCTAGAGCAGTTTCTGTTAAACCAGGTTTTATCGGATGATTGCAAGGGTTGACTTTAACATTAAATAATTGGCCCACAATGTTGAAGATTTTAACTGTAAACAAAGGTCTAAAAAGTATGCCATTACAACATTTTCCAAAAAAGAACTCGTGTTTTTACTCTTGTGATAGTCCATGAAACCATTATATGCATATTCGTACATTTCTCTTGATTTCTTTAGGAATAATTCTAACGAAGCAGTATTTTTATTTCATCATTACTTATCATTTTACATTGTTTTGTTTTCGAAAACACCGGCAATTAAATTTATATGCGTTAAGTTTGACAACTCAACGTTTATACGTTTTCGTAGTAACCACTTTTATTACGAATTTCAAAGCATCATTTATTTATGAATAAAATTATTCGCGATTTTTTCAAAATTTAAAATGTGGTGTTATAGAAGAATGCTAAGAATACCACGGGTTGACAAGGTTTCAAATGAGAAAGTACATACATACATAATATAGTCACGCCTTTTTCCCGTAGTGGTAGTCAGAGACCACTTCCTATAGTTCTAACACACATCTTTTGCTTCCTTTACTTTCATTAGTGCTCTCATACATGCTCTTCGGTTGTTGGTACTCTTGACCTGGCCTTTCTTCAAAACAATGTTGATCTGATCGAGATATGTTCGCCGAGGTCGACCTCTACCAACTTGTCCATTCACACTACACCGAATCAATGAAGCCAAAGAAATTAGTAACACCATAAAACGGAGAAAATAAGAATATTTAAGACATGTTCTGAGAGGAGATAGATATAATATCCTTAAGCTAATAATTCAAGGCAAAATAAAAGGCAAGAGAACGATTGGCAGAAAAAGAATCCCTTGTCTGCGCTGGTTTGGTTGCACATCCGCAAAACTCTTCAGGCGGGCGATTTATAAGGTCCGCGTAGTGGTGATGATTTTCAATCTCCGATAGGAGCGGAATTTTAAGAAGAAGAAGACATTTCTTTAATATTTAAGCCCAGCATTTTATATCTGTAATTTTGCTATATCTTAACAAGGCATGCTTTCTTTTCTAAAAAAGAATCTATTAGCGTAGAGAGGATGGATGAAAGAAACATAAACAGATTTATAAAGCCCTGTCTACATCTGAGCAAACGGACCGAATGAGCACTTTGCGCCGCATGAGCATTCATTCGAAGAAATTGTTGTTTCCCCGCTAGTGCTGCATTTATTATTATCAATAAATTACTTAAAAATAAAAAAAAGATACAGAAGCATAGTAAATGGTCTTTACAGTTATACCTTCAAAGAAGTCAGAATATATCAGTCATTTATTTCGTCGGCACCTATGACAAATTAAATGTAATTAATAGCAAGTTAAATTATTGATAAATTCATGTTCACCTTTTTCTGTTCCAACATTTTTCTTGATTTTTGCTTTTTTACGCCGGTAAGATCCTTTTAGACTATCTATTTTTTTATAACCTTACTTACACTCCGGTTAAATCTATCCGCCATTTCTCTCCAAGCATCCTCTTGCTAAATTTTATTAAAATACATTTCGTCCCTCACATTCCAAAGAATAGACCTATTTTTAAACTCTTCAATTAGTTGCGAGCACATCTCATGTGAAAAATCTATTTTGTACGGGGCAGTTCAGCGCAACGTGTTCAGTGCAACAGAAAACCTGTCCAGACTAAGCAAGAAATTCTTTTGATGTACCGACAATGTTCGGATCGGCTGCCGCTCGCTTTGAGCGTGCTCAGCGCGTTCGTACGTCTTGTCCACATATGAATGCTCATGCGGCGCAAAGTGCTCAACCAACCCATGGGTAGCCCACGTGTGACCAAGACCCAGCACACGTACATGTTTTTTAATAGCAGCTCATATTGAACACATCCCACACCCACGACTCATACCCAAATCTCTATCACTTCCTCCAGCATTCAAGATGACAACAAGCCAGCAACATCTTCTTCTCGATTTACAATCCGAATCTAAGGATGAAGAAACATTTATCCAGTTGCACCTACTCAGCAAAAAAAGAAAAAAAAGTAAAACGAATGAGTATTTACGGAAAAGAGACAGTCATGGGGAGTTCAAGTTATTAAGTGAAATTCCAAATAGTGTAATTTTCACATCAAGTGAAATTCCAAATAGTGTTATTTTCACGAGTTGTATCATAAAACACATGAAAGCTCCTAACAATTTCAATGAATTTTTCCAGTTTTCAGTTAGAAAAAACTGATCACACTGAAAAAAGTAGAGACCCACGAAACTGTGTTGCTAACCCAACCCGACCCACGTGAAAGGCGAGTGTGAATGGGCAAGTCTGTAGAGGTCGAACATATCTCGATCGGATCGACATTGTTTTAAAGAAAGGTCAAGTCAAGAGTACCAACAACAGACGAGCATGAGAGCAAAGATAAAGGTAGAGGAAGCAAAAGATATGTGTAAGAACCGTAGCAACAAGTGAAAGGAAGTGGTCTATGTCTACTCCTACAGAAAAAAGTTGGGACTATATGTTTAATTTATGGATGGCATATCCTTACAGTAAGGTTTTTTCATGTTGTTTTTAATGACAAATCGAATAAAACTATTTTTATAAAAATCGAACCTACGGTTCAGGACTTGGAACTGGTTTGATGGACCAAGGAAATATTTAAAGAAAAACGCAAAATGACGTGCACGCATATTTGTATTGTATGAGCTCATTTTGTGCTCACTCTGTTGGAATTTTACCAGTTGACCGAGCATGGCAAGGGGCATTACTATTACACTATTTCTCGCACAGAAAAGCTAAAATTTATTATTAAATTATAATATATTTTTCATTAACAAAAATTTAAGATTTATTTTAGACTTTCACATTATTTTCATATTTACTTATGCTTTATTTATTGTTTTATATTTGAGAAAAAGATAGGATCGGTAAAAAGAAAAATTTCTGGGGACCCAAAGTGATTAATTCAGCCCTGGGTCAAAGTTAGTAAAAGTTATTGGGAGTTACAGTTAATAAATTTAATGTATCATAAAAAGTAAAATTTATTTAAAATCTTTTTTAATTAAAAAACTTTGTATGTAAAAATTTAATGCGACCGAAACTACAGCTGCACCTGAACTAAAGGGCAAAAACCTTCTTTAAAATCGACTTTTTATTGTTTTGAAGCTTCCTGTCGCTGCGAATAATATATGATAATTTAAACCGTAAAAAAAACAAACAGACGGTATTTGGTGCAACAGAGCCACAATAGACCTACTAAGGGTCGCGGTGGAGGGGCGACCACGCCCCACTCACATGAAACCTAACCTAACCTAACCATTTGGTGCAACAGGCAGAATTTCTTTGTACACCATATTTTTTTTCATACGCATTTAGAAAACGTTCGCTTGAAGCAAACTTTCGTCTCATCTCGTCGGTTTGTTATTCGCGGATATAGTAACCCAGCTAATCTTTAAAAGTCTTTAAAAACTTTGTTAATACTTGAAAGTTCAAACTTTACCATTAGGATTATTCCGCGATACTCTAAAGACTTACAAACTCACCTGCCTCTGATTATTTTTGGAGATCAAAAATGTATATTTGATATTTTATAAACATTTTTGCAAGATACTTTAAAATCCTACTTTCAAAAATTTAGCTATTTTTAAACGTACTCTTTCTATAAGGACTTTCATTATAGTCCAGTCAATCTAGACATTAAAAGTGGTTTGCATACAAAAGGTCGGATGTTATGTTTCTAAATTTTAATTGGTGTCTTGGCACCCCAATAGTGGCAAACTAAGCGAATCCAACAAAATTTTTATCGGGACAACTTTTTGTGGGCCTAAAAACCTCGAAATTTTCGGACTTTTTTCAGTTTTTGCTTACAACTCAATAAGGAAGTCTCCCACAGAAAAAATTATTTTTTTTTAAATTAAAGTGCAATAAATTCTGCGTTGAATGATTTATTGAAACATTAAAATCGGATTGGCTGTCTAGGAACAACCGCTCGTTGAAAAACGGCTATTTTTCCAACGTTTTAAAAAAAAATCCATTTTCGGCACTTTGAAGAGCTGTAACTCCAAAACGGTCACTCCAATCAAAAAAAGTCATAAAATAAAAGTTGTGGAGCATGAAATTCTGCGTTTAAAAAACACCATTTTAAAATTGACCCAATATTTAGGTATACACCGAAAAAATTTTCATTTTCTCTCAAAAAAGTCAATAGGCTAATATCAACAGATAACGATTTTACGCTTTTTCTTAACCGTTTAAAACCCTTTCTAGGTTCATTAACAACTGTAAAAATAACTCAATAAGGTGGAAAGGGGTGTTTAGGCCAGCAACAATAAAAAATGTTTAAAAAATGTGTAATTTAGTATTAAAAATTATTTACAAGTTCCTAAGTAATTAACAATGTATGTACAGTCGAGAATAATACTGATATACTACTACTGTACTAAATCAATTTTCCTACTCTCGAAAAATCAAAAGTGATCAAAAAAACGTTTAAAAATGTTAAGAAATGTTTAAAAATGATTAAAAAAATGTTCATTTTCGCCTCAACCGTTTAGAAAAATGTGACACAACATCGGCAATCTTCGGTCAGGGGAAACTATATGTGTGCAGTACTCTTCGCTACAATATGTCATCATTAGAAAGGATGGATGAAGGAAGATTGACGAAACAAATTTATAAGGCGAGTGTGAATGGACGGAAGTCGGTAGAGGTCGACCTCGAAGAACATATCTCGATAAGATCAACATTGTTTTGAAAAAAGGCCAGGTCAAGAGCACCAACAACCGACGAGCATGTATGAGAGCACTGATGAAAGTAGAGGAAGCAAAAGATGTGTGTAAGAACCGTAGCAAGTGGAAGAAAATAGTCTCTGCCTACCCATATGGAAAAAAGACGTGACTTTATGTATGTATGTATGTTGGAGAAAACCGTCAATAAGTACGACGAGTACACCTAAAGAGGTCGCCTCTTATGGTAAAGAGGTTATGGCAGCGCTCTATGCCAGCTATGGGGACGGAAGCAAATTCTCCACTCTTGATCAGATGAGGTACGTCATTTTTTCGAAGTGTGTCTTCCGCACTTGACTTGGCACAGTTGCTTCTTACGCGCGATGCTGCTCGCTACCACTCTTACAGGACCTACCATCAAATTCAAGTATGGCTTGGGAACACACTCGACCTTGAGCAGTCGGGATGGCAGAGCAACCCCCAAAGCCTCATATCCATTCAAACGACAAGAGACGTAACACCGGTGGCACTCATCAGAAGCATCTTCCGTTCTTGCAAACGAGGGTGTACCTCCGCGTATTCTTATAAGAATGCAGGCCTGCTATGTTCAACCATGTGCAAGCACTGCGCTGGCAGTGGATGCGATAATTCCCCCTTTTCACCAACGACTCCTGACGAACACGAAAATAACTAAGACGACCTCTTAGAATTACTCAAATCTGATGACGAGGATGAAATCATTGTTCTCCCCCCATTCCACCAGAACAAGAAGAACCAGGCCCTTCTAAACGGTTGATGCGAAAATAAACATTTTAAATCATTTTTAAACATTTTTTAACACTTTAAAAAAATTTTTAAACACCTTTCTCTATATTCGTTTTGATCACCATTGATTTTTCGAGAGTCGAAAAGTAGTATTAGTAAAGTAGTAGTAAATTAGTATAATTCTCGAATGTACGTACATTTTTAATTACTTATGAACATGTAAATAATTTTTAATACCAAATTACACATTTTTTATTGTTGCTGGCCTAAACACCCCTTCCCACTATCATTAAGTTATTTTTACAGTGGTTGTTGAACCTAAAAATGGTTTTAAACAGTTAAGTAAGAGGGTAAAATTTTCAGTTGAAATACTTGATATTAGCCCATTGACTTTTTAAGGGAAAATGGAAAAATTGTCGGTATATACCTAAATATTGGGTCAATTTTAAAATCCTAAAGCTTTCTAAACGCAGACTTTTATGTTCTACAACTTTTATTTTATGATTTTTTTCGATTGGAGTGACCGTTTTGGAGCTATTCAAAGTAACGAAAATGGATTTTTCGAGTTGAAAAAAATAGCAGTTTTTCAACTAGCGATTGCTTCTAGATGGCCCAACCGATTTTGACGTTCTAAAAAATCATAACTCAGAATTTATTGCACTTTAATTTAGAAAAAAATAATTTTTTGTAGGAGGCTTTTTTAACAAGGTATAAGCGAAAAACTAAAAAAAGTCCGAAAATTTCGATGTTTTTACGCCCCGAAAAGTTGTCCAGATAAAAATTTTGTTGGATTCGTTTAGTTTCCCACTATTGAGGTGCCAAGACACCAATTAAAATTTAGAAACATAACATCCGACCTTTTGTGTTCACCGAAATCTAGATTGACTGGACTATTATTGTATATACTGTTTTTATTACTGAAATAAGGTTATAAAATAAAAATGCCAAAAAATCAACGTTTACACTTCACAACTTAACAATATTCCTCTGTCAAATAATACAATCTGTCGACGAATTAACGATATATCAGTTGATATGCAGCAGCAGCTTGAATCTGAGCTTACTGGAAACTTGTTTGCTATACAACTTGACGAAGCAACTGACTCTAGTAATGATTCCCATTTGATTTGCTACTTTAGATTCTGTCAATGTTCTAAAATATGTGAAGATTTATTGTTTTGTAAACAGATTGAAGGAAGAACTACAGCCACCGAGTTGTTCAAGATTACAAATGATTCTATTACTAAAATGAATTTGCAATGGAAAAATTGTGTTGCGATTTGCACCGATCCATGTCTGGTAAATACAACAGTTTACAAGCGCTAGTAAAAAGGAATCCTCAGAAATTTTTTGGACGCACTGCATGATACATCGGGAAGCGTTAGCATCAAAATCGCTAAGCCCTGGACTAAACATGATTTTGACAGTAGTTATTGAAGTTGTTAACTTTATAAAAACCAGACCACTAAAAACAAGGATGTTCTCTGTTCTGTGTGAAGATATGGGAGCTGAGCATCAATCTTTGTTGTTTTATTCCTCATCCAGATGGTTGTCACACGGTAAGACGGTTAAGCGTGTCTTTGAATTAAGAAGGGAAATAGCGATATTTTTAAGCGAGGAAGGTCACAAGCATTCAACAGATTTTTTCAACAAATTATTTTTACTGAAGCTTTCTTATTTAGTAGATATTTTTGAAAAACTTAATATACTTAATCTTCAGCTGCAAGGAAAAGACGTAAATATATTTGATTTAAGTCAAAATATTGATGCTTTTTGTAAGAAATTGCAGTTATGGCATAACAAATTGAAAAAAACAGTTTGGAAATGTTTCCCACATTTTGCGATTTTGTGCAAGATTCCCCATTGGAAGATATTCATAATGCTGTGATGCTAAAAACCATAGGAAGCCAATTAGAAAACTTAACTGAGAATTTCAAGCGATACTTCTTTGCAGAGAAAGATATCAAGTTGTCAGACTGGAGCTGGGTTTTAAATCCATTCGAAAATAGATCTGTCGGACTATCACTGCAAGAAGAAGAACAACTGATAGATATTTCAACAAATCCCTTACAAAAATCAAACTTTGTTAACAAATCTTTAACAAACTTCTGGACTGAACTTCCGAACGACTACTCCGTTATAAAAGCCAAAGCGCTTAGATTTCTGTTGCCTTTTCCAACGTCCTACCTTTGTGAAACTGGATTTTCTGCACTTGCTGTCGTGATATCTAAATACAGAAATAAACTTCAAGTAGAAAATGAACTCAGAGTGGCCATCTCTAACATAGAACCAAATTTAGAGAAGTTGTGCCCCTTAAAACAAACTCATGTTAGCCATTAGTCCTTAAAATGTTTCTTTGTCATCATTAAGTAAGTAAAATTTCAATAAAGATTTTTTAAAAATCTATCTTTTTAATCTGTTCTGCCCCCCCCCCCAATCATGTAAATGCGACCCCCTTAGGGGGCGCGCCCCACAGTTTGAGAAACGCTGGACTAGGGCAAAATGTAACCACAGGCACCCACAATTTGAACGGGTCTCAGAATTCAAATACCTCGGCGCAGTCTCACAGCGGACAACAACATAGATAAAGAAATGAAGGCCCGCATACAGAGCATACAGATGCTATTATGCACCAAGAGAACTGTTCTAATCGAGAATAATGTCGCGATCCTCAAAACTAAAACTGTACCATGAGGCTATAAGACCGGTAGTCATGTAAGGATGTGAAGCGTGGACCCTAACCAACACAAACGAAGACGTCTTGCGAAGGTTCGAGCGAAAAATAATAAGAAAAATATATGGACCAACCCAGGATCCTAGTTCAGGACAGTATCAAATAGGAACAAACGCGGAATTAAAACAATTGTACCAGGGAGAAAAGCAAAGTCACAAAAATTGAGATGGGCAGGACACGTACACAAAGCACCGAATAAAAATAGCATTGCAGAAAGCACTGACGAGCAGAAGACCACTGGAAAGACCTAAAATAAGATGGAGAGACAATGTTTTATCGGATATGTGGAGGATGGACACTAAAAATGAACAGGAAACATTGCTAGATAGAAGTCGAAGGACGCAAATTGTGCTTGCACCCCACATGGGGTTGTAGTGCTTCTTGAAGAAGAAGAAAAATGAATTAAATTATCATAAATATTTATTTTATGATTGTAAAATTTATTTAAAATTTAAACCCGTCAATATTAACAATAACTATTCCGAGAATTATTTTTTTTTGCTCTTAAATACACATATGTGTACATATGCTATTTTATCGAGTTACTGAATTATTAGGAGTTTGCATTTTCATTTAATTTATCAATTTAAAGATGCATAATCCAAAATATTTATAAATTTACAGGGTACTTTATAACTTTTAATCCAACTAACTATAGAAAGTGGGAAAAAATTGTCTCTGCCTACCCCTACGGTTTTTTTTTTTTTTTTTTAAGGAAATAGTCGCAAAAAGGGTAGTACTATCGTGTGGGCCGTGGACACTGCGACTATTAGAAGGGGAAGGGATTATAAAAAGGAAATGATTGTGGACACGCTTTTTAAAAAGTTGCAGGTCATAGTTCTCTGGAAAAACTGATTTTGGAAGCTTATTCCATTCCGTAGCAGCCCTGTAAAAGAAGAATTCTTGATGAAGATTGGTCCTAGTAGTGTCAATCTTGAGAGTAAATGGGTGAGACTGATTAGCGTGCCGAGTTCTTCGGCCGAATGTGGCCAATGGTGGTACAAGAGTTTTTATTTCTCTGAAGCATCTGCCATGGAAATATCTGTAGAGCAATGACTGGTCTGCAACTCTTCTTCTATGTTAAGGGTGAAGGGTATCTGTGAGAGTTGAGCTGTTTATCAAGCAAATGGCTCTTTTCTGAATGGAATCTGGAAGACGAAGAGAATGCCGTGGTGCTGAACTCCAAATGTGCGAGCAATACTCCAGTAGAGGTCGGATTTGAGCCTTTTACGTCGTCAACAGTTGATCAGGAATCAAAAACTTTCTGGCTTTTCACGGAAAACCTAGCCTCTGGCTTGCCGACTTTGCGATGTTAGCAACATGGTCATGCCAAGATATATTATTGGACACCGTGACTCCCATAATCGAGATGGAGGGACTTGGTTCAAGGATATTTCCGGGTAGTTTCGAGCCTACGTTGTTTACTGCTAGCCCTTTTCCTATTATATAATTATATAAGTACTCACCTTTTTTATTGATGTCGCTGCTGCAACAATCCAGATGGTGCGAATTTGCGTCGCATCCAATGATCAGTTGCCTGATCTTCCTCTTGCAGAAGGCGACTAGATCTCGCACTGCTCCAGGGAAGTTAGCAGAGTAGACGACTACATCTACACTACTATCTCTTCCTGAGATTGAAAGCTGTGCTGAAACCTCATCAGGGGTGCAAAACTCTGTTAACATTTATAACTTTTAACCCAACTAACCATAGCAAGTGAAAAGAAGTGGTCTCTGCCTACCCCTACGGGATTTGTATGTATGTAAAAATAATCTATGTTTGTTACTATTTCACAACCAATACACGAATACAGAAACCACAAAGGTTTGAGATACTAACTTAAAGCAACATATTTAAAGAATTAATTTATATATTAAGTTTGTCACGCAATGTTAATTAAATTCTGTTAACGCTATTACAAATTCCACAATTAAAATGTATGCTTAACCACTTCCATTTAGCTCATGCATATTGTAGTTAGTACAATGGTTCGTTAATTGAATTGCATAGTAATTTTAATTTGCATAATATCTAATAGCCATATGAAAACCAAGCCGAATCGGTGAAAGAGTTAAGCTTTTAATCAACAACGAAATCTCACACAGTGTTTTAATTTAAACTGAAGGTTTTAACGACAATTTAATCACGTGATAAAAATCTTAGGTAGGTACTACTTTGAATAACAAATATAATGAAAGAGTATACAAACTCATTTACTTCTTTCACTTTTTCTCCCCCAATTAGCACATCGAAATTTGTCAAACTTTCTTCTTCTTCAAAAACCATAACTTACTTGCATTCTGATTTGTATGGCATTAAATATAATATAAAACATCGTCTAAATTCCTGTTTATGATAATGTGACCTTATCATCGGCATAAAGGAGACATTTGACGATTAAATCATTTATTCTCAATTAATGTGCACTACGAGTATGTTTCAAACAATCGTCTTTAAATAAGTTTAACAGCTACGGCGAATCCACACATTTTTCAATGATAATGCAGTCTGCGTAAGCTCTGTTTATTGTGACACAAGCACTACAATCCTCGTAAATTAATTTTCTCTACGACCATTGGATTCTACAACAATTACATATGCGTTATCTATTGATGAATGGTTATGATTCCTTAGATATGTTGGATCCTGATACATTATTTAATAGCTGACAACCAATTACCAAGATCCTGATAATTTATTCAATGGCTGACAACCAATCACTTATTTCAATATTTAGGATCAGACAGGCTAAGACCAATAAGAAAGCTGCAATAAAACAGCTTTTTCATAAATGGGCTCTGTTCCTTTAACTCGATATCGCGAATGTCATGTTTATTCTGATGAACTGTTATCTCGACTATTTGATTACGACAGTAAGATGAAGAATTTATTAATGTTGACGTTACTGCGATCAACGATCAACTTGGTCGATAAGTATGACCTGTGTGTAATGCTTAAAATCGTTTGCTTGCCAATATTGTTGTTGATTTAAATTAAATCCTTATTCCCACCTATGTTTCAGTTGTTCAGTAGCTGCCATATATGTGAGACGTATGCGAGCAGGTCACCAGTTGATCTCTCTTGGCGGAAGCCATATTGCCTATCATTGATAATTCCTGAGTCTTCCAGATATTTCATGAGCTCGATGTTGATGGCTTTTTCCATGACCTTTGAAATAATAGATAGCAGTGCGATAGGTCTGTAGTTGCTAGGTAGGGTCTTTTTGCCTTTTTTAGGGACTGGCTGTACTCTTGCAATTTTCCAATTGGACGGAAATACTCCCAAATTGTAAGAGTGGTTGAACAACTTGCAAAGAGCAGGTGTTAGTTTGGGGGCACATTTCTTGAGAACAATCGATTCCGTCAGATCCACAGGCTTTGTTGGTGTTGAGACCCAGCAAAATCTTTCTGATAGTACGTTGGCGAAAGGTGATCTCGGGCATGTGACTGTCAATAGGTGAAGTTTCTTCCCACAGCTTTGGCGAAAGACCAAAATGATCGGGATCCGTTGGGACATTCAACAAGTTTTGATCTTATTTTGGCATTATGAGCATCTTTTGAACATTCTATTGTCTCTTTGCATATGCCTCTAGCCTCAACATATGCTGCTCTGGTCTCAGGTCCCGGATTTTTTTGCCATCGATGGTATGTTGCCTGTTTGGAAGCCACAGCTCTAGAGCAGTTTCTGTTAAACCAGGTCTTATCGGATGATGTTCTTCTTTCGGTATTCGGTATGTAAGTTTGCATCTCAACATGATGATTTCAGAAATTGTCTCAGCACATCGTGTTGGATCTACTGAGGAGAAACAAACTCTCTTCCATGAAAACGCTGAGAAAAACATACGAAGACCTTCCCAGTCGGCCGAATTGTAATGCCACATGAGACGGGGTGGTATTGTGCTGCTCGATGGTAAATGGAAAGAGCATGTTGTGGAGATGAGGGTGTGATCAGAGTTTCCAAGTGGGGCACAAACTTCTATTCTATACGGGTCAGGATTGGTGAGACATGGACTTTAACAGTCGATATGATAATTCGAGTTGAAGCATTTGAAATGTGGTGTTACAGGCGGATGTTAAAAATACCATGGACGTCGCATACAACCAACCTAAAAGTACTGCAGATAATCCAAAAAGATCAAGAACTCCTAAACGAAATTAAGAAAAAGAAACTACAATACTTTGGGCACATCATGAGAGACCCTAAATATCAAATGCTTCGCCTCATAATTCAGGGTAAAATAAAGGGTACAAGATGGATAGGACAAAAGAAACTATCATGGCTTCGTAATATACGCCACTGAACAGATCTAGACGTAAGGCAGCTTTTTAGAACTGCCACTGATCGTGAAAAATACCAAAACGTAATTGACATGGCGATCGCTTAAATGCAAGTATGGCAACCGAAGAAGAAGACAATTGCCTGCGATTGTCGTAGAGAAATTATAGTCTTCTACTCGCGTATAATAAATATTATTATCTCAGATAATTACAAAACTCGCCTTCGGCTCGTTTTAAAGTTTTTACCCTTAAGAATAATAGCCATCATTATACGCTCGTTGAAGAAAATACAATTATTAGTTATTTAATGGTATTTCATTTCAATTCATATAAAATTAATTTGTTTTCAATCCCGAGCTCTTTGAATAAGGAAGTGCAAATCTATATTTTAAGCTGGATTGTCTTGTTTTCCTAACATACTGTTTATTAGATGTACTCAACAATGAACCCATTTCATCGAAATAATTAAGCCACAGTGCATTTACGAGTGCACACCATCACACATGTATTATTAAGCAACCAAACGCATCATCGAGCTTGTACGTATTTGCATATTATGAACAGCCTGCCAAATCTATTGTAACAACTTAATAATATATTAAAGTAACTGTTACGTTAAGGTATAAACAGTCAAGTTGCATAAAAAAAATACTTGGTTGTAGTTACGAGTGTGAAAACACAAACAAATCCCGAGATATCGATAACTTTCATTCTAATACTCGTATTTTACATTGACATTTAAACGATGGCTTGCCAATAAAAGATCATTCTTTATGGAATAAGTAGCAAAAGCTGTAGATTGTTAGTATTTATATTGTTATTGATGTTGATAGAGAAATTTGTTTCCAATAATTCTTTAAAAATATTTTTTGCTAACTTAATAAGAAAACATCACAGAGAGACACAGTACAGCCTCGGCTGGTAAATTTTTATAATTCATCACATTCGGTAAATTAATTATCAGACGTCCTAAACAAATTAAATTTCAAGACTAAAACAATTCGACTTTAGAACTGCAAATAAACTATTACATGTTCAGTGTGTTCGTGAAACCATTTAAATTTATTTTAAACGTGTTTATTGTTCTACATAGTAGAATATACGATTTGCCATTAAAGTAAAATTAAATAAAACTTTTTATTTTTTTTAAGGTTATCAATAGTTGAATTTTTTTGCATTTATTACAAAAAAAAATTTACAATCATGCTATTAACTGTAAATAAATTCTATTATTTGTTAAATTTTTTCTATTACAAGTTTTTAAAATTTTATTCCAATTTTCTTCAAAAGTACAAATAATTTAAATAAATACTCAAATGTAATGACTGTGAAGATTCATATATAAGAAGGATCTGTAGACATTTGAAAGTTCGGATTAATAAACACTTGAATAAACCTGATAATTTAGCTTTTGTTTACCATAATAAATTTAACAATCATAATTTTAGTCTCAATCGTAATTTACTTATTTTATAAGAAGTTAAAGATTTACAAATTAATAAGAAATTACAGAATAATAGCCTTTGGCTAAATTCACAAGTACCTACAATTAAACAGATCATTCGTTGCTTTACACAGACACCTAAAATAAAAAAATTTGTTCCTCTACGACGACGAAGTCAGATGGATAAGGAAAAGAAAAAGGGAATGGAACCAGCATGTCAACCGAATGAGTCCCGGCAGAATAGCCAAGATAGTACGAAACAACACACCAACTGAAAGAAGACCTATAGGACCACCACCAAAACGATGACAAAACACAACGAAGAAGCAGATTGCCTTGCCAAAGAAGGAGCAAAATTTTCCGGCCCAAAACCCTTTTGTGGACTTTCCAAAGCCCACATGAAAGAAAAAGTTCGACGCTGGGAAACAGATGAAATGAAATCTCACTGGCATAAAGTGCCAGGACAAAGGCAAGCAAAAAGGCCAGTAAGTCCTTTGGCAAGGAAAGCTAAACAGCTTCTCGAGTTGGACAAGAAGAAAAAGAAGAAGAATTTTCTTTATTATAAAAACTACTATCCATACAAATAGTATTTGACCTTAGTTCCTTTAGCTACGTTTACCTTGAATCTGAGTCTGGATTTACTTTAATATCCATAATCAAGTCAATCTTCCTCTTTTTAGTCTTGTCTTTATGTCTGAAGAGTTGTGACACCAAGGTTATGTACACTGATTGCTTAGTTGTTTCCATTGCTTGTGATCTTTTGCCGCTCTTAAATTGGTTCGCAGGGGTCGTCCCGTTATATTCTGGATTTGGTCCAACCACCTCAAAAGGGACCTGCCTCGCGGTCTTTTTCCCTTAATTTTGCACTGTACGATCAACTTCTCCAAGTTGTCTTGTTCTCCTCTGGTTACTGTCGAAATTATTTTAGAATGCGTCTTCGACATTTTGTGTACAATCGGTCATTATCTAGCTAATTTTATAGTTCTTTTTTTTTACCACTGAGAATCTTATTGTACTGTGGTCACCAGAAATTTTACTTGTCAATGTATTATTTTTATGTCCGATTTCAACTTAAGATTCAAAAAAAGACGGTATTCAATGCGTTATCTGTTTTAATAATTGTTTGTACAATGTCTTTTAGATTGCATTCTAGTATATCTTCATGTAGCATGTGAAAAGAAGTGGTCTCTGCGTCTACCCTTACAAAAAAAGGCGTAACTATACGTAGTAGGTAAAATTAAAAAATATTATGTATATTGTGGATATCTATTGCAATTTACATCTTACTTTTTATTTTATAACAAAAAAAGTACAAGTAAACACTTTTTATTTTTAATTTTAAAGTCAACACAATTTGAAATTTTTCGGTTTGGATCGTAAAAAATGTTTTTTACGACTAAGTATGTAAATATTGTACCAAAGCAACTGCAATTTGTTTTTGTGGCAAAAAGAAAAATATAATATTTTAAAGCACCTTTATTACGTTTAGAACATATAGAGATAAAAAGAAAGATTTATGATCAAACCAATGTGACATTTAAAAGGTAATTTAAATTTAAAAACTTAATAAAAGTTTTTAAAATATCCCTCACTAAACTTTTTATGTATTTGAATCAACATCATGCATTTGATATGTTTTGGCACCAACTAGTTAGTATGATAATAATATCGCAAGAAATAAAAAATATTTGCTGAATTAAAAAATAGTTAAAAAAGTATACCCGAATTCAACAAAATAATTTTGGTAAGTGCAAATGAGGATCGATTAATGTGTCACATTATGAAAATATCACGGGTCAACACAAAATTTGACTTTAACTTTAAAGTGTAAAATTTCAATAGTTTAAATCATAATTAGACGAGAAAAATATATATGACATGAAAAAGTTTGCATTTGCATCTAGAAGACCGTTTAAACGATATTTTTCAAAATCTGTGATTTTAATCTTTATTTGAAGATGAAACTAAATATGTTTATTATTTTTATTAAGTTTTACTATCAAAATAACTTACAAAAAAGTGAAAAACAATTTAAAAGTGGACGGTTTTACTTTTTTTTTATGTTCACAAATACTTTCTCTCATTAATCGCTGAATATAGCCTCCCATCATACTTTCATTGCATTGGCCTTGATAACGTTGTTCGAAGTCCTCCATAATGTCCTGATGAAAACGTTATGCATGCTCTTTTGAATAGGCTCCCGTGTTGTTTTTAAATTTATCTAAATGAGCATACAGCATATGTACTTTTAATAACATGCTGCACCCCATAGCCTGGAAGTTTTTAAATTTATCTTCAACTAACTTTTGATAATTTTCAGCTTCATTATTTCCAGAAACTACAGCTAAAAAAACTAATTCAACTTGCTTTTTAAGTACGATTCAGTGACTCTGGAAATATTTTATCGGCAAAAATGTTTCTAATTTGCGGACCAACAAAAACTCCAGCTTTAAACTTTGCTTCTGATAACTTCGGAAAAAACTTTTTTAAGTAATTAAAAGCTTTTGACTTTATTTAACAAATTATTTCATTAATCGTGGTTTAATGTGCAAGGGCTGTATTAACACTATTTTTGCTTCAACAATCGACTCAACTTTCACGTTTTGTTTTCTGACACAAAATTCTGTTCTTACAGACCATGATCGTTGAACATAGTGCTTAGCATCCGCTCTGCTGGCCCATAAACACATATAGCACGGATAGGTACTTTGTATATGCGCACTGTCTTCTTCTTAAGTACCATGTCCTTCTAGAACGTTGGTCACCAACAAGGCCATTCTTATTCTGTCGACGGCAAGTCTGAACAGAGAGCTTGAGTTGAGTTTATACCAGTCACGTAGATTCTTGAGCCATGATGCTTTTCTGCGGCCCGGCTTTCTTTTACCATAAAATTTTCCCTACATGATGCTCTGCAGTAATCAGTATTTTTCGCCTCCCATAACATGCCCGAAATATTGCAGTTTACATTTTTTAAAGGTGGTAAGACTTTCGGTGGATTTATTCAGACGTTGGAGTATTACCAAGTTGGATACTTTTTCCGTCCATGAAACTTTTAATATTTTTTTGTAAGCCCACATCTTAAATGCTTCAAGTCGAAGTCGTCTTTCTTCGTACTTGATTATAGTCCAGGCTTCCATACCGTACAGCAGGGTGGTAAAGACATACCATCTGAGAAGTCAGATTTTTAGTTAGCTCTAGATCTCTACAGCACAAGACCCTACTCATGTTTTTAAATGCTGCTCGAGCCTGCTTAATTTTTGATTTCACTTTAGTTTGACTATCCGCACTGTTAGTTATTATGCTGCCTAGATATTTTATTTGGTTCACTTACTTCAATACTTCACCCCCAACTGTTATGTTAGCTATGATTTTAGGTTGCTTGCTAATTACTAATACTTTGGTCTTTTTTGCATTTAATCTGAGTCCGGCCATTGCGCATATTTCGATGACTACATCCAGTATCCGTTGTAAATCTTCCTGACTGAAGGCCAACAGTACGGCGCCCTATAGTCCCATTAAAAATTTTACTATTTTGAAATATCCAATCAGCTGCCAGTTATATTCGTGATACTTTACATATTTGAGTAAAATTTTAACACTTTCATAATTTTCTTTTAGATGTACCGAGTGAGCAATTGGAAAAAATTTTAAGCTTTTTATAAAGCTGTCAATAAATAAACGCTAGGAATGCAGGGTATCCCAATGTCTTTGAACATACCTTTTATATCGTTACAAACACAAAGTCCATCTTCTTTGGTGAAAAAAGTTGAAAATCTTACCTGCCGATTTCGCTGATCTGTGATATTAACATCAACAAGCAAATTCTACTGTTGTAAGCCCAAAAGCTCTGCTTCATTTTTTGGCAAATTTCAATCTATTATCAAGTCGTTAAAATCTTCTAAAGTAATAATATGGTGTTTTGGCTGTTCTGGTGTGTGTACAAATTCCCTATCTGAATTACTTTTGATAGAACCAAGAGATGAGCTACTTTTCTGATATAATTTTTTCGGAAGTTCAGGTACTGGTCGTGTCAGAAAAAATTCCAGAATAAGGCTGCCAAAGTAATTTTCATAAAACTTTTATAGGTCATTAAAACACACCATAGGATGAATATCACGATAGACATTTTTGCGCGGAAACATTTTGAAAGTACTTTTTTTAAAAAAAAATTTGTGCTAAATTTACCATGGTGGACATTTCAAGGGTAATTCTTATAACCTTGATCAAACATTTAAAATTCCTCGTTATTTTTTGCAACACAATTTACAGATTATAATTCACCTATTCCGCACTTTTTTTGCAATTATTTAACGAAATAAGCATTAATAAATCGAAGGAAATTATTCACTATTATTGCATTATTGATAGACAAAAACAACTAACTCGTTTGACAAATGACAGGCTTTTAAATTCGTATTTGGAATTGCGACGTTGCCAGCGTGTGCGTATATCTTTCTTTATAAATGATATATTTGACTGTTAATCGATGATAAACATAAAAATAAGCCTAACCTAACCTAACGGCCTTAACTAATTCAAACAGTACCTTTTTTAACCAATTAAAACATTTGTTTATTTAAGGCAATAAAAGTAAATAAATTGATACTAATATAAACGCGCTCGCTTCGCTCGTGTAAAAAGGTTAGGTGTCGGTCGTCAATTCAATTTAAAAAATAAATAAAATGATAGATTTGACTGTTAATCGATGATGAACATAAAAAAATTAGTTCAACCTAACCTACGGCCTTACCTAACACCCACAGTACCTATTTTAACCAATTAAAACTTTAACTTTTGTACGCGCACTTGTTCTTTACTTACTTGCTCATTAACTTTAAAACAGTCTTTTGTAAATTTATAAAGTAATCTATAACATAATTTTTTTTTATTAACTGAGCTATAAAAATATTTTATCTAATATACCATTATTTCTGGTTTGAATCGGCAACGTCGCAATTTCAAATACGAGTTTAAGATACTATCATATGTCGGACAGGATAATAGTTTATGTATCAATAATAATGTTCAATTTCTTTGGAATTATTGATGCTTATTTCGTTAAATAATTGCAAAAATGTGCGGAATACGTGAATTATAATGTGTAAATTGTGTTGCAAAAAACTACGAGGAATTTTAAGTATTTGATCGAGGTAAAAACTTGGTATCAAAATTACTTTTAAAATGCCCACCATGGTAAATTTAGCACAATTTTTTTTTTTAAAAAGTTCTTTTAAAACGTTTCCGCGCAAACATTTCTATCAGGATATTCATTTAATGACTTATGAAAGTTTTATAAAAATTCATTTGGCAATTCCTCTATGGAATTATACCCCATGTTCAATTGGTGCAGAAGAGTCAAGGTTAGGATATTCAATAGGTTTTGCATTTTTACCTGTATTTCTGTAGCAGTCATTCACGTGGTCTAATAGTTCTCGCCAGATTCTGGGTGTTGCAAATTACATAGACCTTTTCTAAACATGATACCAACCTAAAATATTAAAATAAAAATTAATTTGTTTATTATAGTTGATTCACTACTTAAAAACTACTCAACTTTTAAACATTTTTTACAGTTACCACAAGCGACATGTGGACCCTATGGCTTGTCTTGATTCCGAACAGGGCTGTCAAAATATGCTTCGTAGCTTCACAGAGAACGTTACATGCCTTTAATTCAAATTTTACGTCCTGAACTTTAATAAATTTACCACATACTTATATAACAAAATACATCAGCATCATATTTACATTTTCGCGATGAAATTTTAACTTTTTTTGGACTTTTACAAAACACTTGATCGTTGTTTATTACTCGAGTGCCATCTGGAGGGACTGTGTGAACATAATAAACCTACTTTGATCGCGCGATATTTTTGAATAAATTTAATTAAAATTTAAAAAAATTCGAAAATCATAAAATAAACTTTGGGACAAAAAACGATAATTCTTTTGTAGAGCCGTAAATTATAATCTAGGGATATTATTTTTTTCCTAAATATTTTTAAGTTGGTTCATTAAATATGTTGTATTTTTAACCCATATAGTATGTCACTATATTTTTTAATGTTTTTATTTTGGCAAAAAGCTTAAAACAAACGTTTAAAAAAACATTTTATTTGTTATTGTTTTATATTTTTTCGGCTTTAATGATAATAATAAACTTGGTTTCAAATGCTATAAAAAATGTGTTGCTATTAATTTAAGTTCAAAGTAATCACATGAAATTTTAAATTAAACATTGAAAATACCTTTTAGACCGCAAAACATTAAAAGGAGCCGTTGGCATGCTAAAAAATGGTGCTTGATAACCAGATATTGCGTATTTAGCACATCTTAAAGAGTTATTTCTTACTTGAATGCCCGTCGTGTAAAATATAAAGATGTACCTGAGAGACAAACAGGTCGTACGGAATCCACAATTCATAATAAAGATCTTTATTGCAGGTGCAGGAAGGAACCCTACGATAACGGCACCTGAGTTACAAATGTAGCTGTTGTAAACACATAAAACACAAATTTTTTCCAAAACCGTCATAAATCGTTTGCTCACTTACTCGTAAGATCGAAAAGACCGCTGAGGTGTCAGTAGTTAAAGAAAGGAAATCACGCTGCTCGTTTACGAGTAACATGGACTAAAATACAAGCGTTATGAAAAAACGTTTAGTAAAGTTCTATTTGTTTTTTAAACAAGCAAAGATTTCAAGTACATTCTGACTCAAGATGTGTTAAAGTGTGAAGAATACTAAAAATAAAGCATAATTTCAAAAAAACAAATGAATGGGGCACTGTATAGCTTTACGAACATCCAGAAAGTGTCAAAAAGGCACGTCTGGCTGTGTATAGAGGTGTGTTGGTTTCTACACTTATGTATAGTAGTGAATGTTGGGTTTGGCAGAAGAAGCATAAAAACAGGATTAATACTGCGAAAATAAGTCTGAGAGGTATAGCCGAAGTGACTCGGTTGGAAAAAGTAAAGAATAGTGGGATAAGAGAATGCTGTGGTGTAAAAGAAGATGTGGTTACAAAGATAGATGAAGAAATGCTTGGATGGTTTGGACCCATAGAAAGGATTGATGTAGGAAGATTAACGAAACATATTTATGAGGCGAATGTAAATAGACAAGACGGTAAAAGTCGACCTTGGCGAACATATCTCGATCAGATCAAAATTGTTTTGAAGGAAGGCCAGGTTAAGAGTACCAACAACCGACAAGCATGTATGAAAGCACTGATGAAAGTAAAGAAAGCAAAGGATGTGTGTGAGAACCGTAGCAAGTGACAGGAAGTGATCTCTGCCTACCCCTACGGGAAAAAGACGTGACTATAAGTATGTATGTAATTGCAAAATGTACGAGGAACTCATTCTCATACGTGAGATATTTTGTTACATGCTAAACCCATGAGGATATGAAAACCCCTATAGTTTAGCAAAAATAGCAAAACCGCTCTGTCCATCAATTAGATATTAAAGAAATTTTAAAAAGAACTGAAACAAACTTTAAATTAAAAAAATAAATCGATGAAAAATATTTAAAATGAGTTAAATGACCTTAGATGTTATTTAAATTCAATATCACTTTGCGGTTAAAGTCTCTGCATTGTAGCAAAGCGATCACGTTTAGGTACTATATTGTAGTCCAAAAAATTTGTAATTCCCATCCTATAGTAAAGTTTGATTAAAAGACGTGGAGCTTTTGGTAAGATAAAGCCTGGTCGGATACATTTTTGCAAATTCGCTTTTAAACCTGGAAACTTTTTACTGACAGTATGCTATTGCTGTCATATTGCATCGTCTAAAGTTTTCTTGTTATGAGAAAAATTTAAAATTCAACGTATACACTTCACTGGCAATTATGTTATGGAGAAATTTTTCCAAGAATTATATGTAACAGCCTTGCTGAAGTATAAAATTTGAAAGAACGCCATTTGAATGTACAATAAGACCAAAAATTTTAACGAAATATATTTAAAAACTGCTTAGATATTGTTACGAAATTTTCTCTTGGGTTCGATTATTTTTAACACTCCGTAAAATAACTTAACAATTTATTCTATTATTTGTTTACAATAATTTCTTACTTAATAAATCACTTAGACCATTACAATATATATACAATTTTTTATAACACTTTATAATTACTTTAAATTACTTTAACTTACAAACTTTCGCGACCGCTGTCTTTTTATTACCTACAATTTATTATTTAAAAAAGCGAGAAAATTCTCTTTAGTTATTCCCGGTTTTGTTTGATCTTTTTAGACGCCTTTAATCACGCCGTGGCCATAAATCATTCGCCAAATGGGGCGTTTATGATGTCACTAAAAAAATGGGTAAGCGCCTTGTATGTACGATACCACCTTGACCAGAACAGGGACGTATTATTGTCACATCATCCCACTCTTAAATTTGATCGTCCCGATCAAATACTTGTGCAACTTTCACATTGTAGGGCTTTCATCTTGGTTTTGGGACTGCGTTGGATTCTATAAACCACACCATTTATTTTTCCTTCACCTCATATGGTCCTTTCCAAGATGGTGTCATCTTGTGGTCATAGCGAGCTTTCATTTTATTACTTGCTAACCTTGCTAACTTTTTTAAATAAGTTTGACTCGAAATTCCTTCCTTGATCGAAATGTTGTTCCATAGGTACTCCGAATCTTAAAAACATGTTATCTACCAGAGCTTTAGCAACTGTAGATGCTTCTTGGTTAGACACGGCATAAGTTTTAACCCACTTACTAAAGTAATCCATAGAAACCAATTTGTATTTGTTGCTGTCATTTGTCATTGGAAATGGCCCAGCTACGTAAATGGCAATTCGTTTAAAAGAGCTCCTACGTTGTACTGTTTCATTTTTCTTTTAAGTCTTGTATTAGTGCTTTTGCTCGCTTTACAAATTGGACATCTTCACCAACTTTCTACGTCATCGCACCATTGGATCCAACAAAACCTTTGTCCTAATTTATCCAGAGTTTATTAACTCCTATATGACCACCTGATTTTTCTTCATGAATCTTCTCCAAGACTTTACTAATCCTTTTATTGGGCACAACCAGTTGGGAAGTTTTCCTTGCCATCAGCCGACTCCCAAACTCGTTTTAGTAATACATTCTCTACGATAAGGGAATCCCATTGTGCCCACATGGCTTTAAATGATGGTGCCCGAATGAAGATGTCGTTTAAAGTAGGTCTCTCTACTACATTTGCCTTCCAACGTCCACCTTTCAAAGTCCGCAATATTGGGATTAATCTGTTGATACTGCCATTTATCGTCTTTCTTTGATCGCAAAGGCCCTTATTTATAGAATTAAAAAAAAGCAAAAAATAACGAGTTTAAATCTTTTAGTCCGTAAAAGAAAAAAAATTTTAGGTGATTATTTTCTTGGTTTATGCACTGTAATTTAAATAAAAAGTAAAAACTTATTTTTATAGCTTTTCCATTTTTAAAATGAAATATGCTAAGGTACTTTTAACATTTAAAAAATAATTTAAAATTGTTTACTCAAAAATATCAAATTAATTTTTTTTAATTTAACCATACCGTTGGCAAAACTTTTGAGCAGCTGCAAATAAAATTTAAATACTTAACGACCTTTACTTTTTCAATGAAAAAAATAACTTCAAAAAGTTTCTAAAAATTTACAAAACTTAGATAAACTAAATAAAGTTATTAAAAATGTTAATTACTCACCATAAGTCATTTTAAAAGCTTTATTAAAAACTTTAATGTTAAAAAAATACTTTTAAATTAAATTATTTTTTTTAAAAGTAAAAAAATAAATATAATACAGATATATCTTCCTAATTTGTATTTAAATTTTATTTAATTGGCAAGTTGCATAAAAAATTATAAAACGTAAGAAATATTGAAAAGAAGAAGACAAGAAAAGTATATTTTTAACAAACGCAAATTTATCAAAAATCGTTTTTTCTACAACCGTGCGTTTTCACCCACTTTGCCACACTCATTTCAGTTTAAAAAATGTCACTTGTTTCCCAGTGCTGAAAAATAAAATATTTTTAACATTTTTATAACATTTTTTTAACATTTCAATAATCTTACTTGTGGTTATTACTATTCTTATAAACGTCTTAGAGGCTGGAAGTCAACTGCTGTTGCTGAAGGTTACTTGAAGGACTCCGAAGAAAAAAAGATAACCATCTAAAATAAAATACTTTTATGTACAAATACCTTGCAATGCCGTTTCGTCATCTTTATGCACTTTTCAATCAACTCAGAACAGTCAATTATCACCAACTAACTCCGCTGGACCGGCTTTTCTAAGTAATATGCAAAATGCAACAAACTGTGTTTTTAACATTAATATTCAAAATAATTATAGATTTCATTTAAAATTTTGTGTGTTGAAATAAAAATATATATTTCTACATACATACACATAGTCACGTCTTTTTTCCGTATGGGTAGGCAGAAACCACTTCCTTCTACTTGCTACGGTTCTTACACACATCTTTTGCTTCCTCTACTTTTATCAGTGCTCTCATACATGCTCGTCGGTTGTTGGTACTTTTGACCTGGCCTTTCTTCAGAACAATCTCTGATCGAGATATGTTCGCCGAAGTCGACCTCTATCGACTTGTCCATTTACACTCGCCTTATAAATTTGTTTTGTCAATCTTCCCTGATTCAATCTTTTTATGTGTCCAAACCACCTAAGAATTTCTTTATCTATTTTTGTAACCACGTCATCTTTTACACCACAGCGTTCTCTTATCTCACTATTCTTTACTTTATCCAACCGAGTCACATCGGCTATACTTCTCAGACTACTCATCTTCTCATAATTAATCCTGTTTTCATGCTTCTTTTGCCAAATGCAACATTCACTACCAAACATAAGTGTAGGAATCAACACACCTCTATTCAGAGCCAGACGTGCCTTTTTTGACACTGTCTGGCTATGCTAATATGCTTTTTAAATTTGTATGCGGTTATAGAAAAACTTATGTTCCCAACTAACGCGTAAAGTGTCTTCCCCGCCTTTTGGCTGCTTGCCCGAAATCTGCACCGCGTCGTTCGGGTTAACGGCAGTCACGTGCTGAAAAGTATCACTTTCCGCACTTCTTGGGAAAAAAACTATTTCAAAAATAAAGCAATATGATTTTTAATAAAATAAACAGTAATATTAAGTAGTATTGCAAATAAAAAAAGGAAATAGTCCGAGCTGTTTAAAACTATTGTTACATTGATAATTAATATGTAAATACAAATAAATAGGGTTTACGTGTAATCATGTTATCGGATATCAACTTGGAAACTATCAATCTTTTTTCAGTCAGAATGCCTACTGTCGACTCCACGTCATCATAGAACTGACAGACCAGATCTCGGAAAACCGATAGATAGAGTGTTCTGTACATTTTTAATATAAATATTTTACCAATAAACAAAAAATACAGTTGTATTGATTATTCATTGTATTTTACCATAGGTTGGGTTAGGTATCATGCGAGTAGTAAGGCCGCCCCTTCACTGCGATCATTGATGGGTCCATTGTGGCTTGCCCATAAATGTTTCAGTTCACCGCACAATCCAGTTTTTTTCGCAAAGTTTATGGTTGTGTGAGGTTAGATTTTCTTAAAATCGGTAAGTTTCAAGTTGGTAAAACCAAATAAGTTAAACCTTATTCTTTCAAAACAAGAGCGTGAAACTGTAACCAATAAACAAAAAGCGCTTGCCCGTTAACTCCATATGTCCAACTCATTGATATTTTATACAGGGTGTTTTAAATTTAGCCGCCAACATGCACAATTTAAATCATTTATAAGTAAGTACCCTGTATTTTATTACATTTTCCGCTGTATTTTTTAAGACAATTCGTTTGGTATCGGGTATTCCCTATACCTATATCCAGTCACTTTTGAGATATTTTATTATCTTAGTTAAAAAATAATACTACTTAATTCTTTCAACATTGGTAAAGGGTAGGCCTTGGCTGTCAAAGATTTGATAGTTAGAATGTTAATTGTTTATGTTGTTTTGTCAGTTTTTTTGACCAGTTTGTATTTCATAGTAGATAATGGCAAATGAAAGATTTACTAATGATGATTTTTACATGTTTGATGATAAATGGATTGCCAATGAGGGTCCGTTTCGTTGGCCAGCTCGCACTCCTGACTTTAATATTTGAGGTTATATTAAAAATCAGTTATTTTTTAAACATGTTACCACAAAGAAAGATAAAAGAGTTTTACTTGCCTTTAATTCTTCAACACCCGACCATATTTCCAGAATTACAAGAAATAACCTAATGAAAAGATTTCATAAATGTTTAAGAGTAGATTGTGCTAATTTTGAACACTTATTTTAAAAATTTATTTGTTTAATAGTACTTTTAGCTATTTTTCTTGTTAAGTTATCCAATTAAATTAATACAAATTACCTTGTTAACGTTTTTAATGATATCCACAAATAGTTATTCTTTTATGCTATTGATTACCTTTTGGAATTAATAACTTATGAAAAAATAATAAAATAGTTCCTTAAATAATGGAAATCATGGCCTACCTTTTACTAATATTAAAACATTTAAGTGTTTTTATGTTTTAACTACTATAATGAAATATCCCAATATCGGTTCAATTTAGGTAGAGGAAATACCTAATCCAAATGAATTGGCTAAAAAAAATACAGCGAAAAATATAATTAATGTTTTATTTAAAGCAAGCAACTTATAAATAATTTAAACTGTGCATGTTGGTGGCTAAGGTTTAAAACACCCTGTATGAGATATCATGAGTTGGACACATGGAGTTAACGGGAAAGCGGTTGTTATTTATTAGTTACAATTTTACGTCACTAGCTTTGATATTAATGGAGATATTGTTATTCAATTTGGACTAGAGTTTTTTCAAAATTTTGAAAAAAAATCTAAATATTTCGAATATGCTTCATTTTTGGTATAGGACATTGTGCACAAAATTTATCTAAAATTTCATGCAGAATTCCAAAATAAAATAAACATTTTTAGGTTTTATTTAAAATTGACGTCTACTTCCAGTATAAAAGTGCCACATTCAGGACAACATTATATTTAAACTTAGCGTCATCCAAAAAAAATCAGCTTCGCAATTTCATATTTTTAACACTGTATCCGTCATTACTTTTGATTAAAACTTTGCACGCCACACCCTGAATATATATTTGTTAGAATTGTTTTGGTCTTAAATGTCACTTTTATATATTTGGATTACTTTTTAGCAGTAAGGTTTAATTATTTTGCAAAAAAAATTAATTTATTTTGATAGACCCTTTTTTAAGTAGTCTGCTGTAGCGCCTTTTTATCCTTTGTTGGAGGAGTGGTAGAGTACCAGACGGCTGTTGCAAGGCCGTTATCATGCCGCTTTACAGAGAAAAAAGTTCGAAGCAAGATTGTAAGAACTACCGAGGTATTAGTTTAATCAGCAAAGTCGGCAAACTGTATGCAAAGATATTGATTAAAAAATAACGAATTAAACTGAGATGATATGGGATGTGCAAGCAGGATTTAGGAGAGAAAGGAGATGTATGAATCAGGTCGTTTCATTACGAGGTATAGTCGAAAAATTATTGGCTAAAAGTCAGAGGCTCTATTGCGCATTTATAGACTTGGAGAAGGCCTATGACAGAGAGGTAAGGAGTGAATTGTGGTCGACATTGTATATGTATGGGGTGAACGGTAGTTAAATACGAGCACTAAAATCACTATAAGGATTACACTGCTTGTGTCAGGATAAACGGAGCTTGCACGATATAGTTTAACATCAAAAAGCGTGTGAGACAGGGATGTGTGACTTCGCCATGGCTGTTTAACTTATACATAGACAATTGTTTAAAAGTTTTAAAAGTAAGTGCTTGTGGATTAAAAATAAATGATTTGATCGTCAAATGCCGATGATCAAGTCATATTAGCGTCATCTGAAGAGGACTTGCAGGCGATGGTTATTGATATGCATGATGCCCTGAAAATAAAAGGGATAAAAATAAATGTAAGCAAAACGAAAGTAATGGTTTTTAAAAGAGTAGAAAACATGACAATCTGTGATGAACAGTATGACAGTGACATTGGGCGAAGGGTGTTGGCAGAAAAACAAATAAATGAGGCACTGCATAGCTTTATGAGCAGTCAGAAACTGTCAAAAAAGGCACGTCTGGCTATGCATAAAGGAGTGTCGGTTCCTACATTTATGTATGGTAGTGAATATTGGGTTTGGCAGAAACATAAAAATAGGATTAATGCTGCGGATATGAGTAGTCAGAGCGGTATAGCCAGTGTGACTCGGTTGGATAAAGTAAAAAATGGTGAGATAAGAGAAATCTTTGGTGTAGAAAAAGATGTGGTTACAAAGATAGATAAAGGAATGCTTAGATGTTTTGGACACGTAGAAAGGATGGATGATGAAAGATTAACGAAACAAGTTGATAAAGGTCGACCTCGGCGAACATATCTCCATCAGATCAACATTATTTTGAAGAAAAGCCAGGTCAAGAGTACCAACAACCGACGAGCATGTATGAGAGCAATGATGAAAGTAAAGGAAGCAAAAGATGTGTGTTAGAACCGTAGGAAGTGGTCTCTGCCTACCTCTACGGGAAAAAGGCGTGACTTTATATATGTAAATACTTTTTTATTGCGCAAGTGTGAACTCGCTGTATATATTTATTCACCTACTACACTAAGTCCTACCTAAAAATTATAATAAGCGACACGAAGCCGTAGTTATAAAAGAAGATTACCTTAACTCATAAATTTCACGGGAAAATTTATATTTTGACATTCTCGATATTTTCTCACAGTTTTCTACTTAAATTTGAATTACTAAAAAAAATATTTGTAATTCGAATTTTGTATTAAAATTGAACGGTTAAAGTTTTAAAATGTCCGTAGACTGAAATCTTTACGTTTATTACACCACATCAAATGACTAACAAACAAGTTTCCGGTAATAAATTTCAAAAGTAGGAAATATCAGAAAGTTACTTAGAATTCGCTTAAATAAAATATAAGGAATTTATATTAATTGTGCTTTATTTATAAAAATAAATTATGTGTTCATTTACATAAATATTAAAAATATCCACAAAGTTTCAGATAAACTTATCCAAGTAATGAGCACTTTTTAATCGACTTCAAAAAAAGAGGAGGTTCTCAATTCGACTGTATTTTTTTGTTTCTTATTTTGGAACTTTCGACTGGGTAAACCAATTTTAATGATTTTATTTGAAGGCTGGTGCTTCCCTTGTGGTCCCATTTTAGTTTGGTCTAGCTCTGACGATGGCGTCCATAAGAAAACCATATAAGTCTTAAAAGTCGGTTTTTTTACATTTTTGCTTACTGATTATTATTTATACAATAGTTATTTACGTAACAACTTCCGAAAGTGATATTTTATGGGATGAGTAGGAAGTTTCCAGGACAAACCGTAGGTGAGTCCTGGAATCCTGCGATAAGACGTGATCTATTTCTTCTTTATTCAAAACTTTTGATTTTTTTGGTTTATAGCCAATAGATTTTCTTTTAAGGAAAGCAATAACTTTGGGATAGTGGCTTACATCTATATTACTTTTAATATTAATTGTGGACGTAAGCATCGAGTAATTGCTCCAGTGGCTTGTTGGCTTTAATATTTTAGATTTTTTTATTAAATATGCAAGAATCACTTGTTTATTTATAACATGCACATTTTTATCATTACATCATTTTCTAAATAAATTGTTAACCAATTCATATAGCTGTATGGGGTCGGCTTCAGAATAGCCCCAGGGTAAATCCTGCCTGTCGTAAGAGGCGACTATAGTCCGTACACAATTTGTTGATAGCTCACTGCAAGTTTGACCCTCATTAGAGAACTGAAATACAGAGAGGACAGGTAGTATGATATAATAACAAAAACCAACCTAAAACTGGCAGTTTAAGATGTTTTCGACTAACCCACCTTGTATCTGAAGAAATACAATACAGCTATAGAACTTTTAATCCGATTATGTAGGTATTTTGAGTGGAAGTGACTGACCAGTGTCGTAGAGTATATGATTAAATCATTACGTTACTTTAAATAAATAAATATATTAATATTCTTAAACTGTAGGTACTGTAAATTGTATTTTTATTTTAATAAAATTTCTTTATTTTATTTAAAAATAAAAAGTTACTTGCAATTTGTAAAAGATACATTTATTTAATTAATACCTATTTTTAAATGATATAAACTACGATTACTTACAAAACTATTCAAATTCAAAATAAACAGGATCATCTTCGGAATCCGAGTCGTCTTGCAGGTTAATAATTAGCGGTTGTGTCTCTACAGTCGCATCAATTATATTGTCAAGATCCCACATTTTTTGTTCTTCTTCTATTACATGTCTTACTGCATCTCGCCAATTTTGTTCTGTAATATGTTGTAAAGACTCATATAACAATTCACGTACAGCTTGTATTTTATATGACGTATTTTTTCTAGCCACATAGCTTTTTATTTGTGCCCAAATGAGTTCAATTGGATTTAATTCGCAGTGGTAGGGTGGAAGTCTAAGGACTGTGATGTTTCGTCTTTCCGCCATTTTGTCAACTACGTATTTCTTGAACTTAGATTTGTGTTGCCGGGCAATTTTTAAAAGTTCTGCTTTAACCATTCCATCTTTGTAAGGCAGGGACTTATTCCGCAGCCATTCAATGATATCCTGTTTCTTCCACGCAGTCGTTGGAAGTCTTTCTACTAGTCGTGAATGATAAGGTGCATTATCTAATACTATAATTGAGTTTGGTGGTATATGTTCAATCATCTGCTCAAAATACTCTTCGAAAACATCAGCTGTCATCTCCTCGTGATAGTCTTTTGTGCTTTTTGATTGAAATTCCAACAAACCATGCTTAGCAAATCCTTTTTCACTGCCAATGTGAGAAACTATTAATCTACTGCCTTTACCAGAGGGTGGGGAAATACCAGTAGATCAACCTTCCATAAAGGCTTGCCTGGAGCTTGATATATTTTTATCTGACCAAATTTTTGTGAGAGTATGACCTGCGTTTACCCACGTTTCGTCCTGATAGTAAATTGGCTTTCCTTCAGCCCGAAATTTTCGTATAGATCTTAGATACTTTCTTCTCCAACATATTATCTCTTCCCGGTCAATCAAAAGTGATTTTCGGTCTGATTTCTCCCACCGGAAATTTAATTCTTTTAAAACTTGCCACAATTTGGTTCGTCCGACATGAGGCAAATCCGGGTCGTCTCTAACTTCTTGTAAAATTTTGTTTAAGTTGGGTATTTCTTTTTTGTAAAAAAGTTCGTGAATTTTCCTTCGAATACCATTTTTGGCAAATTCATCAATTTCAATAGGTTTTCTCCCCCTCTTTAAGTATTCGTTTGTATTTGGGTTAGCTATACCTTGTTTTTTTCTTTCTGATAGGAACCTATATATTGTTGACTTCCCTACGCCCGTCATGTGGGCACAACTCTTGATTATGTTCTGAACAGTGTTTGTGGGATTCTGAGAAAGCAGAGCATCGTGAACGTTCAAAACAATAGTCTTCTCTCTTGGTGAATAGACAGACTTACTGACTGTACGCAACAGTACCGGTGTAAAACTTGATGATGTTGATGATGATGACGAAGCCATCGCAAGCAATCAAACAAAACAAGCAGGAACGAAAGGTACGTATATGTTTGTAGGAATATGAAAAAAAGTTACTCACGCACTGCACAAAATTCGCAAAATAAATATTAGAGACGTTAATTACTGCCGTAGACGCCGAAACACCAACGAGCCGTAAATTAAATGCGATCAAAAACGTACTAAACCTAATGAGGGTCAAACTTGCAGTGAGCTATCAACAAATTGTGTACGGACATGAATAAACACCTCAGGAACCTCCGCCTATGATTTTACGACTATTACGGCCGTTTTATGACTTGGACGCACATTTTGTGCTATCGACAAATTATGAACGGACTATAAAAGGATAACCGTAGGTGGAAGATGGTCTCATCGCCCGGTGAAATACCACCATATCGACTTTGTGTGCTGTGAAATGGATCATTCCATGTTTCAGTGTTCGGTCGATACTTTCCGGTCTCCCTCTTTCCTTTTCCCCAATTCCTCCTTTATTTTCAGGTGCATCCTAATAGTAATAATGATGAAGTCTCCTAGAGTAAAACACTCCGGAAGCAAAATACCTCTCCATTCGGATTTCCGGGCGAGAGGTACTCGAGGGGACTCAACATTTAAGATTAATTTTTGCAACATCCGTGGACTCAACAAGAACATCAATGACGTCCACCATCACCTACAGACGAAAAAACCGGATATTCTGGCTCTAACAGAAACACAAGTAAACTCGTCCACCAACAAGGTCCATATGCTTTGTCCTGGTTACGAACTCCATTCTCGACTCAGGTTCAAAGGTGGAGTCTGCCTTTACGCTAAGGCTAACCTTTCATGCCAGCGTGAAGAGAGTTTGGAACCGAAAGACTTTGATGTGATGTGGTTTAAGCTATCTGATACCAAAGTGACTAAGTTCCTTTGCTGCCTTTACCTATCACTTAATGAACCTTCATATAACAACCTCTTTGAGTTTTTATCACTCAATTTGGACTACATTCAGGAGAACCATCCAACAGCTGAAACCATAATCTTGCGGGACTTTAATGTACATAACGCTGCCTGGCTCATATTCTCTAACAAAACTGATGATGCAGGTCGTCAAGCTGAGGCCTTCGCCATCACTCATGGTCTAGAACAACTGGTCGAGCTACCAACCCGCATCCCTGATGTCAACAACCAGGCTGCCAATACACTAGATCTTTTCCTCACCACCAATCCTGACCCGTATAGAATAGAAGTTTGTGCCCCACTTGGAAACTCTGATCACACCCTCAGCTCCACAACATGCTCTTTCCATTTACCATCGAGCAGCACAATACCACCCCGTCTCATGTGGCATTACAATTCGGCTGACTGGGAGGGTCTTCGTATGTTTTTCTCAGCGTTTCCATGGAAGAGAGTTTGTTTCTCCTCAGTAGATCCAACACGATGTGCTGAGACAATTTCTGAAATCATCATGTTGGGGATGCAAACTTACATACCGAAAGAAAAACATCATCCGATAAGACCTGGTTTAACAGAAACTGCTCTAGAGCTGTGGCTTCCAAACAGGCAGCATACCATCGATGGCAAAAAAATCCGGGACCTGAGACCAGGGCAGCATATGTTGAGGCTAGAGGCATATGCAAAGAGACAATAGAATGTTCAAAAGATGCTCATAATGCCAAAATAAGATCAAAACTTGTTGAATGTCCTAACGGATCCCGTTCATTTTGGTCTTTCGCCAAAGCTGTGGGAAGAAACTTCACTTCCAGCTCTTTTCCTCCCCTAACCAATGAAGATGGAACACTAGCAACGACTGCCAAGGAAAAAGCCAATATCTTTGCGCACCTATTTGCTGGAAATTCCACTCTGGATTCTTCGGGAAAACAACCCTCGAACATTACACCTATTGACAGTCACATGCCCGAGATCACCTTTCGCCAACGTACTATCAGAAAGATTTTGCTGGGTCTCAACACCAACAAAGCCTGTGGATCTGACGGAATCCCGCCGATTGTTCGCAAGAAATGTGCTCCTGAACTAACACCTGTTCTTTGCAAGTTGTTCAACCATTCTTACAATTTGGGAGTATTTCCGTCCAGTTGGAAAATTGCAAGAGTACAGCCAGTCCCTAAAAAAGGCAAAAAGACCCTACCTAGCAACTACAGACCTATTGCACTGCTATCTATTATTTCAAAGGTCATGGAAAAAGCCATCAACATCGAGCTCATGAAATATCTGGAAGACTCAGGAATTATCAATGATAGGCAATATGGCTTCCGCCATCAGAGATCAACTGGTGACCTGCTCGCATACGTCTCACATATATGGCAGCTATCTATTGAAAAGTATGGAGAAACTTTAGCTGTGGCATTAGATATCTCCAAGGCGTTCGATCGAGTTTGGCACCAGGGACTCCTCGCCAAGGTTCCATCTTATGGCTTGCCCCCTCAGCTGTGTTCTCTGCTTGCTAGTTTTTTAAAAACAGGTCTCTCCATGTAGTGGTCGATGGAGTTTCATCTGACACTCTACTCATAAATGCTGGTGTTCCGCAAGGATCCATTCTAGCACCAACACTATTTTTACTTCACATCAACGACCTATTGAAAGCAACTTCATGTCCCGTACACAGCTTTGCCGATGATAGTACCCTCCATACCGCTTTCTCTTCCAGGGCCCCTATATCAGCCCGTGAAACCAGAAATGAACGAGGAAGAAATGTTAACAATATAAATATGGACTTAGAAACAATTCTCGAATGGGGATCCAATAACTTGGTAGAATTCAATGCAAACAAAACACAAGCATGTCTTTTCTCTAGAAAAGCCGATCTCACTGTGCCTAACATAACTTTGTCAGGAGTAACCATACCACTGAAGTCATCCATATCGATGCTTGGTATTACTATCAGCAATAACCTTTCCTGAGAAAATCACGTGAGGTCCATTGCCAAAAATGCATCCCAAAAACTTGGTTTTTTGTTTCGTGTCAAGAGCTATTTCACCTCCAGTCAGCTGCTTATGATCTATAAGGCACAGATCCGACCTGTACTGGAGTACTGTTCCCATATTTGGAGTGCAGCACCTAAAATCCTGAAGCTACTGGATTCTGTCCAAAAAAGGGCAATTCGTCTCGTCGGTGATGCCTCGCTTACAAACTCGCTCACTTGTCTGGAACACCGTAGAAAAGTTGGCGATTTGTCTCTATTTTATAGATATTTTCATGGGCGATGCTCTTCTGAAATATCAACAATCGTTCCTCCTTTGGCAGTCTCTTCGAGATTAACCCGTCAAGTTCAGTCTTCACACCCCTTCGTGGTCACTTTGGAGACCTGCAGAACATCACTTTCCAAGGACTCATTCATCCAACGAATTGCGAGGCTTTGGAACTCATTGCCTAGGGAGGTGTTCCCCGAGGCATACAACCTCCAGAAATTTAAGAAGAACACCAACTCCTACCTTCTTTCCCTTGGTTCCCGCGATGTTCTTTGAACATTACAGGATATCCCTTTTCGTGGGAACCAGAACATAAAAAAAAAAAATACCTCTCTTTTGACTTTACCGGCAAAAATTCGTAAGTAGTTTCTTTAGCAGATTTACTTATCTCATGTGGGATCATTTCAGCCTCACTTTTAATCTTGATTTTCATTTTTTGTATTCAAAAACCGAAAAAACATAAACCAATGTTACGTGACAATCGCTGTCAGAATAAAATACAAGTTCATGTTATTTTACACTTTTAATAGTGTTTTTTCTGCAGCTGTCTCGAAAACAAAATTTTCGGTATGATTTATTAAATCAAAAATACCACACAAAAATATTTTCAGTACGATTTTTTTCACTTTCGGAACGATTTCTTTACTTTTGGTACGATTTTGGATATCTATGTAGGCGGTTTTGACAATAACATGAACTTGTATTGTATTATGACAGCGCGATTGTCACGTAACATCGGTTTATGTTTTTTCGATTTTTAAATCCAAAAAATGGAAATAAGTAGTGAAAGTAAGGCTAAAATGATCTCACATGAGATAAGTGAATCTGCTAAAGAAGCTAATTACTTACTTACTTGCCGGTAAAGTCAAGAGAGAGGTGTGAAATGGTTAACAATTTATTTAAAAAATTGAGTAATAATAAAAATGTGCATATTATAAATGAACAAGTGATTCTTGCATATTTAATGGAAAAATTTAAAATATCTCTGAAGCAATTACTTGATGCTTAAGTCCACAATTAATATTAAAAATAATATAAATATAAGCCGCTATCCCAAAGTTATTGCTTTCCTTAAAAAAAATTTATTGGCTATAAACCAAAAAAATCAAAAGTATTGAATAAAGAAGAAATAGATCACTTCTTATCAGAATCTGGAGATAATATCTACCTAATAACAAAGGTAATAAAATTAAATCTAATTCCTCTTCTTCAATATGATTAATTTTTTTATTTTAAGTTGCATTAATAATTGGTTTGGCAGGCGCTTGTCGTTGCGAAGAGCTTTATAAAATGAATCAACTCTGTCACTTTTGTTAATATCCCCAATAATATTTGTATAAATAATTGTCATAATTGTATAATTGATATTCATAAGTAATGTATTTATAAGAGTTATTGTTTTATACAATTGTCTATATAAAGTGATCCACCGATATTCTTTTTAACATACGAAACGGCTACAGAAAAAATATTGTACGTAACACGATCCAAAAGTGATTTTACGGGACTCGCAGGATTCCAGGACTCACCTACGGCTCGTCCTGGAAACTTTCTACTCATCCCGTCAAATATCACTTTCGAAACTTGTTACGTAAATTACTATTAATGTGTAACTTTAATCGTAAGTCGCATAAAAAAAGACATTGGAACAGAATTCGTAGACAGAATTGTTTTAAGTCAAAAACTTGACAAATAGATTGAATAATAAATATGTATAAGAGGCTGCTTTGTAAGTGATCGACTGGTATAAGTTATTCAAGCATGCAAAGCCACGAAAGACTTTTGTTTAAGTTGATTGGTCTGTGTTGTGATGAAACATGATTTAGCTATTAACTTTGAATAAATTTAACTGGAAAGCAATAATTTACTTTTCCGCAAATCGCTAGGAAATTTTGACATTTCAGACAAAATTCGTTAAAGAAAAAGCTAAGATTTCCCAATTGTTAGGAAATATTTATTTTCTTACAGTTTTTAGTGTTTTACATCAATGATTAAAAACACGTTGTTTATATGAATTAATTTATATTTTTAAAAGCTAAATGCATTGCAGAATACATTTTATAATTAGTTTGTTATATTTACAATTATTTGACAGTTAGTACAATTATTGAAATTTGGAGGCATATTATTAAAACTATAAAAAACATTTTGGACAACATGCGAGGTAGTAGGGTTATTTTGTTGAATATTTTGTACTGTAAACATTTTATTTGCCACCTCAACCTTATTGTTAAGAGATTCTTCGATATATTCTTTAGCAACGTTTGAGGATTTTCATCCGCCATGCTTCTTTAAACTAGTTATGTCGATACCAGAGTAAACCAATATTGTTGCAGAAGACCAACGAAAGCATTGATTAGTATATTCTGTCGGATTTTCCAAGTTCAAATAAATAGCAACTATTTTAGGCATTTTTCTAAATTTATGTATTCTAATTAAAAGCTTAAATTCTAGGTCTTCTACATCGTGTAGAGTTATTCGGACGAACTTATTCATTCTACAGGCCCCCAAATAATAAAGATACCTAAATAATAAATAAATGTGTAATCTAAATAGAAATTAAAACCTTGTTAATTACCTTAATCATTTCATTTTCTTTATCTGGAGCTTTCTGGATAAATTTTTCGATTTCTTTCTTCGTTAAAATCTTAGATTTCTTTGCCCTATAACCTTGAGCTTGCCGTTTCAATAAAGAACGAAGTTTTGAATATGTAGATCTATCTACATTGTGTTTAATTGCAAGGGTTGACTTTAATATTAAATAATTGGCCCACAATGTTGAAGATTTTATTTTTAAATAAAGGTCTAAAAAGTATGCCATTACAACATTTTCCAAAAAAGAACTCGTGTTTTTACTCCTGTGATAGTCCATGAAACCTTTATATGCATATTCGTACTTTTCTTTTGATTTCTTTGGAAATAATTCTTATGAAACAGTATTCACTGCCTTAACCAGCTCTGAAAAAGTCTTCGAAATGGACAATTTATCATCATTTATCATTTTACATTGTTTTGTTTTCGAAAACACCAGCAATTTAATTTATATGCTTTAAGTTTAACAATTCAACATTAATACGTTTCCGTATTTCGTATTTCCGAATTTCAAAGCACTATTTATTCAAAAATAAAATTAATGGTGATTTTTTCAAATTTAATTAATATTTGTCAAATTTTAAACGATCTGCGGAAATATATTATGTTTACCTTGTAAGAAAAGCCACATTCCTGGACTCTGTGTTGCTAAGTCTTGGCTTGCGTCTCAAGTTAGCAATCTTCACAGTCGTCCAGAAATGTTAGGCTTTTCCCACCCGGTAAACAATGTACTATTATTACATATTTAAAAGAAGGGTTTGGTGTAACCCAAAATACTGAATAATGCCTATTAGTTAATAACGTATCTATTTATTATTATTAAATTGTTCAACATCTATCTCTTTAATCTCACTTCAATTAACCTAACAAACTGACTTTGAGGCATTCGAACTCATCTTGATTCTCGACTAATCGGGAAAAAGCAAACATTTACTAAAAGCAAACAACTATACCACGTTATCAGTCGACTAACAGTAAATATTTATGCAACAGTATACTACGTACTTCAATTGATGTAAATAAACTGAGAGCAAAAAACGCATACAAAATTACTGATAATCTATTAGAAATGTAACAAAGACTTTAAATTAACAGTTAAAACATACTAATAAAATTATCCTTAAAAAACATTGCTAAAGTTACAAAACCTGTTTAAAATTATGACCTACCGAAAAAATTTTACTCGAAAAGACTACAAAACCTAATGATTAATTGGTAAATATACATAAAATTGTAAGATAAAAATAGAAGCTCAGCCAACGTTCTGGAGAGAAACTAGATGATGATCCATTCTACCCAGTAAAAAATTCAGGAACAAAACGTATGTTAAACTGACACAGCTGTTTCGGTACAATCAGTGGAAACTATCCCAGTATTTTGTAACTATTTATTAACACAAACTAGAATTTTTCAACTCAAGTGCTTAGCGAAAAAATGGTGTCTTGCTAGCTGAACTGTCAATCTAGCACAACCACTTATAACTATTTACCCTAAAAAGTTATGAAAATGATTTAAACACAATTTTTTAACATCCACATGCAGTACCTACAATTCTCGAAAATTTCTTCTTGGAATTCAGAATGATCTTTTTAAGCAAAAATCAACACATTTTTAGCAATTACCTAGTACCTTTTATGTTGCTGTAAAACCTAAATTCCATAACTCTGCCAGCACCTTTTGAAAATAAGAATTCAGTTTCACCCATTTTTCAGAATTAATACAGTTGCAACCAAAGTATAATTACATCAAAATTAATCTATGATTAAAAAACAATATACAGATGTGAAATAAAATTATAGGTATTTATTTTCAGTCGACCAGTACCATGGTATGTGTGAAAGCTTTTACTATTTACATAGAATAAATAAATAAAATTTTATATGTGACTGGCTAAATGGCTAAACCGCCCAAGCAAAAAAAAAATATAGTATTTTACTGGACGACAGTATATTTTTCCACTTTCTGCCACTGAAAAAATTCCTCTTTGGGTATTTCCTATCACAACCCTACCGATATTGTTGGAAAACATAATAAAAAACTTAAATTATTTTATTTGAAAAGATTGTGCTGGGGGTGATTAAATAGTAGGTTGACAAAAACTCATTAAAAATCACTATTTTGCCATTTTTTAGCTCTAGAAAAATTTCTTTTCGGGTATTTTCTATTTTAACTGTACTATTGTAAAAAAATGCTTATTAAAAAACTAATTTCTTTATATTTTAATTAATTGTGCTAGGGTATTAAATAGTAGTTTAACAAAACGCAATAACAAAAAACAATACTTGTATCTAAACAATTTATAATATTTTCTACAAAACAAATTACTAACTTGCTAGTACGTAGGCAAAACAAAAGTAATGGTTTCTAAAAGAGAATAAAGCATGAAAAACTGTGGAGTTTCGATTGAGAAAGAAAGAGTGGAACAAGTAAATGAATTTGTGTACTTGGGTTCAAAGTTTACGAGAGATGGAAAATATGACAGTGACATTAAGCGAAGGGTATTGGCAGGAAAACAAATAAATAGGGCACTGTATAACTTTATGAATAGCCATAAAATGTCAAAAAAGACACGTCTGCATGTGCATAGAGGTGTGTTGGTTCCTATACTTATGTATGGTAGTGAATGTTTGGTTTGGCAGAAGAAGCATGAAAATAGGATTAATGCTGCGGAGATAAGTAAGATAAGAGAACGCTGTGGTGTAAAAGAAGATTTGGTTACAAAGATAGATAAAGGAATGCTTAGATGGTTTGGACACGTAGAAACGATGGATGAAGAAAGATTAACGAAACAAATTTATAAAAGAAAGGCCAGGATAAGAGTACCAACAACCGATGAGCATGTATGAGAGCATTAATGAAAGTAGAGGAAGCAAAAAATGTGTGTAAGAACCGTAGCAAGTGGAAGGAAGTGGTCTCTGCCTACCCCTTTGGAAAAAATGCGTGACTTTATGTATGTATGTATGCTAATACACGCACCATTTAGACGTAAACATTTTTGAAGTCGACGAGAAATGCCCACAATTAGGTTTGATGCGTGAGCATCAGTAACAACTTGCCAAGCTTTAGTAGCGACTTCGATTTTTATTAGTTCCCAAATGTTTTCGATGGTACTTAAGTCGGGAAAAGGAGCTGGCCATAATATGCTTGCTATCCCATTACTTTATATTCAAGTTTTTAAATATGAGTAAGTGTGGCAGCATGCGTTATTATGTTGCAATCGCTAATTTTCTGGAAACAAAATATTCGCTGTTTGTACAAGGTTTTCATTTAGAATTTTACAGTAGCGTACACTATCAACTATCAATAATGCTCAAGTCAGTGACACTGTCACGTGCCTATTTTTTTCCTTCTACAGTTCATTATAATTGTGTCTCAGATAGTCGTATTCCTTAGTTACTCGTAAGTAGGGTTGCATACCGTACTTCGTTGTAACTTAAAAATTATATCATTCGTTGTAAATAGTGTTGCGTACCTTGTAGGGATAGAATTATTGTTTGGTTTGCATTTCTGTGTGGATGGGGCTGGATATCCTCACGGACGAGTGCGATTCTGGGTTGACGTTTATTCCGTGTCATTTCTTGATTTCCGGCCTAGGAGTGTCAGTAGTTGGGTGATAGTCTTCGAAGTCGGGTGTCGGTGAGAGTTGTTGGGACGGTGTGTTATTAGCACGTGTGCAGAACCTCTATGGGATTTCTTTCATATCTGGCTGTATTTGGGCCATCTTAATTGGATTTTGAAGAAAAACCACTTAATTTTTAACTTGACCATTCTATCTTACCTACGTTGTTGATATTTTGGATTTTTTTGGTGTCGAGTTAAAATAGCCGCTAGCGGGATTTATTTGAGGAAAGCCATTGTTAATTAGCAGGTGCCGCCCCATAACCAAACCGGCCCCAGGAGTAGACCACAGGAGTAGGCCACAGGAGTACATGTGAATTCGTATACCCAAAGGTTATCAGTGATTTATTTTTAAATATATAACGCTGTGTCTCATTTTGGCACCACGATTAAGTTTTGTTTTAGTTTATCAATATAGTACTTTGTGAATTCGTATACCAAAAGGTTATAAGTGATTTATTTTTAAATATATATAACGCCGTGACTTATTTTGACACCACGATTAAGTTTTGTTTTAGTTTATTAATATAGTATATTGTTGGGAACTTATTTTGACACCACGATTAAGTTTTGTTTAAGTTTATTAATATAGTACATTGTTGGAAACTATTTATTGCATTAGATAATATGCCAAAACTCAACTTGGATTAAAATAACCTTCTCAATAATTCTTTATGTTCAAGTAAAAATATATTTTCTTCCTACTTATTTGTAAATATCCTACAATCTTGATATTTTAAAGGACAACCATTGTAAAAATATTTTTAAATAAACTTGATTGTTTTGGCAGTAAAAATCTTTATGTAAATGGTTAAAACGAGTAAATTGGCAGCCTTATGTAAACGTTTGAATTAGTGTTATTAATGATTTAATTTATATATGTTTTACTTTTTTTTTTTTGGTAACTTGGAAAAGTCTGTTACTCTTACTTCTGTTATGGTTATTTTATAAAGTTGTAAATTCTAAATTTTTGGTTTGTTTTCAAGAAAATTTACCATAGCTGTTAATTTTTGACTATATGTGTTATAATTTTATTATTGAACTGTGTACTTCGATTTATTGTGTGAGTAAAGTATTCAATATATTTTAGCTATAATTTTATTTATTTGGTTCACCACAATCTAAGTTGTTTATCGTGTGGCTCTGCTAGTGCCTATAAGACCTAGGGGTTTCCGGCTTGAACCGTCTAAGTCGGTGGCGCGGCTCATTTTTATATATTTTTTTCTACCCTCTACGGCTGAGCTCGGGCATAATTTGCCAGTAGAGAAACCGCTAGCAGAGTACTCTTTAGAAAACAAAAAGACGTGGCAACGCCACATGATAAATTTCCTTTCCAGACCATAATCTTTATTGGAAATTTTGATTTTTGTACCGTAGATCTAGCTCTGCTAAGTATCCGTAAACGATTGTCACCCAGCTGAAAAGATGCTTCATCTGTATTGAAAAGATTTTCAAAAGTGTCCTCTTGAAATTTTTTGCAAAATCGAAGTCCTCTTCGTACTTGCTCGTTACTAACAGTTGGTATCCTTTTTGGTTTTCTTGCTCTGTATCCATTGCGCAAGAAAGTTTGGCGAATAGTATCGTCAGCAATAGGTATTTCCCGTTGCCTATTAAATCTTTTTGTGATTTTTCAAATGTTCAGTCGCGGATTTCTACGACTCAACTGCAGCGAAGACCTCAAATCCATTTACGTGGTCCTCCTGAAACTTGGGCATTTTCTAAACAAGTTCTTATGCGTTTTAGCACATTGTAAACCATCAACTTGCTTAGTCCTGTCAAACGCACAAATTGTCTTTCACTCCGTCTTTTTTCTACTTGCGTTCATTATATTCATTTTCGTATATTTTAATACTGGCAAAACATTTATTATATTGGATTGAATGACATTTAAATAAGTCAAAGCCTACTACGATATTAGTTCTCTTAATCGATTTAAAATTAAAATGCTAGTATGCATTAACAAAAATTTGCAAATTCCAGATACTTTCTGGTCGTACAATATTTATAATAATAAAACATTTTTTTTTGTAAGCGATTGTGCTGGACTAAGTATATCAAAGAAATAGCATAAGAGTGTAGGCATATTGTTTTAGTTGACCAGTACAAAATACCTAATATTATAGCTAACATTACAGTTCGGGGTGAACTATTGAAGCAAGTTAACCAAATAAAATATCTAGGCCGCATAATAACTAACAGCGCGGATACTCAAACTGAAGTAAAATCAAGGATTAAGCAGGCTCGAGCAGCATTAAAAAACATGAGTAGGGTCTTGTGCTGTGAAGATCTTAAGTTAACTCTAAGAATACGACTTTTCAGATGTTATGTCTTCTCCACCCTGCTGTACGGTATGGAAGCCTGTACTATAAACAAGTACAAAGAAGAAACTGCAATATTTTGGGCATGTTATGAGAGGCGAAAAATACCAATTACTGCAGAACATCATGCAGGGAAAAATTTATGGTAAAAGAAAGCCGGGCCGCAGAAAAGCATCATGGCTCAAGAATCTACGTGACTGGTATAAACTCAACTCAAGCTCTCTGTTCAGACTTGCCGTCGACAGAGTGAGGATAGCCTTGTTGGTGACCAACGTTCTAAAAAGACATGGTACTTAAGAAGAAGAAGTACAAAATATAACAGATACCTATATGTGATGGATCACTGGACATTTATATAATATAGCCTAGTTAAATATGTAAACATCGCGCATATCTGTTATATTTAAACTGGTCGACGGGAACTTCATGCCTATGATTTTATAACAGATCTGTTTATCGATTTTATAGTAATAGATCAGCTAGATCGCTGTAGTTAAACTTAGTTTGCATCTTAACTGTACTTTTTTTAAAAAATAGGTGAGGCTGAATTTTGTTATTTTTTAAGTGGTGCTAGCAGAGTTATTGTTGATTGTAATGGGTGTCGTAAAGGCTATGCTGCCTCTTAAGCACTTTGACCTATCAGATCTTTTGTGCATAACCCTTAATCTATTCGAAGCCCGGGATTCCGAGACTTCGTACAAAGTTAATCAGTTTCCTGAGAGCTAAGTTCCTGACATTGGAGGGCTTTAAAAAGGCTCGTTTCAGAAACTTGAGCCATTTGCAAAAAAATGCTGGGCATTCTCAAAGCAAATGTTCCGCAGCTTCAGCGAAGTTCTCACAGTAGCGGCAACTATCATTCTCTGTTTTGCCCATATTTTTCAGTGTCCAGTGAGAAGTCCCTTTACCAGTTTCAAGTCTCTCTTGTCCAACTCCAGAAGCTGTTTACCTTTCCTTGGCAAAAGGCTAACAAGCCTTTTCGTTTGTCTTCGTCCTGGCACTTTATGCCAGTGAGACTTCGTTTCATCTGTTTCCCAGCCGTCGCATCTCTTTTTGGCGGAGTTATAGAATGTTATATTTTTTTGATAGCACTTTGACATTGTATTCGTGTATTATTTGATTTTGCCAAGCAAATATAAAATAAACGGGTTAGGTTATAAAGCAACATAATTCTTGATAATCGCTAAAAATTTGTTGATTTTTGCTAAAAAAGATCATTTTGAATTCCAAGTAGGAATTTTCGAGAATTGTAGGTACTGCATGCGGATTTGGCCCTCGTAAAATCTTTATATTTACTCGAATTCAAATTATTTATATTGAGGAGTTTTTAAGCTTGTTTTAAGCCCGATTAACAGTTAAGCTAGGCACTTGAGTTAGATAATTCTAGTTTGTGTTAAAAAATAGTTAGAAAGTACTAAAATACTTTTCACTAATTGTGCCTAATTAGCTGTTTAATTATTTATACCTAATAATTAAAATTTAAATTTTACAGTTTTTATTATTGTTTTAATTTTTTTTATGTATAATATTGTAATTATTTCTTAGTTCTGTGTATAGTTGAAGTAAGAGATAATTTTTCTTTTTCCATGATTACATATCAGTATTTTTAAAATATCTATATGTATACATTTACAAAGACACCGCTTTCATAAATAACCAAGCGCACAGTTGTCAAACTGCAAAAAAAAAGTAATACGTTGCAATTTGTTATTTCTAACCGACTGAATTTTTGGCGCATTTATTATACTGATACCACAAAAATAATTTATGCTAGGCAATGTTTCTTTGTTGTGCATTAGAAGGTAGGCACATAGTTTGTTATCACTTATGTTCGTGTTTCTGATTCGCTTAATTAAACGTGCGTTGTTTTCTATTTGTTGCCCCACTGCACCAATTTTCCGTTTTTAATTATCAACATGGACAAGTAAAATCCAATAAAAATGGTTGTTGGTTAAAAATTTTTATTTCCTATTGGCTCAATATCCAGTTTTATTTGTTGTTCTGTAACAAATCATTTTGTTAAAGTAATTTTTCTTTATTCTACTGTTGTATTTAGATTTCATTTGTTTAAAAATGGCTTTTTAAAGGACCACAAAACTGAATCCTGTTATTGTAATTATCACTATGACTTTTTTAATTGTCATTATTGTTTTTTTATTGTAAATATGACTTTTTTAATTGCCAACATAATACGAAGGCACATTTCATGAAAAATTTAAAGAGAGCCATTTTTAAACAACAATTAAATAACAATGGAGACTGGTATTAAAGGCAAAACAATGTGATTAAATAGAGATTTACCGGACTTTTTAAATGAGGTATGAGGTATGACCTAAAAAATTTGGCCAAAACAGAGAGTGATAGATGCTCAGCCTTTTTTTTGTAAGAGGCTTAAGTTTCTGGAAGGGGCCTTCCTGAAGCCTATTGATGTCAAAAACTTAGCCACCAGGAAACTGATAAACTTTGCTCGAAGTCTCGGAATCCCGGGCCTCGAATAAATTAAAGGTTATGCTCAAAAGATCTGATAGGTCGAGGTGCTTGAGAGGCTGCGTGGCCTTCACGACCCACCTTACAATCTACTATTTACAAACTACAATCTAATACTTATTGCAATTAGAAAAAATTTAAGCGTTATCTCCAGTAGGGAGAGGGTAAATCTGCCGACTACGACATTAGCGCTTAAAAGTGTCCCCCTCAAGTTGAAAGTTGACATGTTTCGGCATTTCATTCTAATATGTCGCATTTCTGAAATATTTAAGGTGGGACCTATTCAAATAAACACAGTGTTCATTTATATGCAGACCAGTCATTGCTCTACAGATATTTCCATGGCAGATGCTCCAGAGAAATAAAAACTCTTGTACCACCATTGGCCACATTCGGCCGAAGAACTCGGCACGCTGATCAGTCTCACCCATTTTCTCTCAAGATTGACACTACAAGGACCAATCTTCATCAAGTATCCTTCTTTTACAGGGCTGCTACGGAATGGAATAAGCTTCCAAAATCAGTTTTTCCAGAGAACTATGACCTGCAACTTTTTAAAAAGCGTGTCCACAATCATTTCCTTTCTATAATACCTTCCGCTTCTAATAGTCGCAGTGCGGGCCGTCCGCGGCCCACACGATAGGTCTACCCTTTTTGCGACTATTTTCATAAAAAAAAAATATTTAACAAGAATTATTTTTAAACAATAACAATTATACAAGTATACCTTTTTTAATAACAAAATACCATACGATTAACATTCTTTTAATCATTTTAAAATATAGATTTTTCGCTGTGAAGGCTCGAATTTTTTAGCTTTTTTAAAAATAACCCAAAACCCTAATTTGACTACAAATTTATCCCGGAAGGAAGGTAATAAACAAAGAAATAACCTTTTCAAGACTCGAGACTCCCTTCAAGATCTTAATGAATTGAACTTTTGAATACCTAGCTAGCACTTAATAAAACCATAATTGTATTACTTTAAAAATATGGCCTGTTTAATATTGTAAAATTTATCTTCATATTTCTGAAATAAAATGAGGGCGTGAATGTAAAAATTAACCGAAGAACGTACAACACTTTGTACATTCGCATTGAATAATACACTGTTTTATACTAAATTTTTAATGCTTGCTCGAGGTGAAATGAAAATTCTTTAACATTTACATATACTTTCACATTTACAGGGTGTCCCGGGACTAATGAGAAAAAAAAGTCAGGAACGTATAGTTTTTTTCTTGGTTAGTAATTAGTTTTAAAAAAAAATTGAAAAAAAGGGTTGTCATATGTAAAAAAACTGGTGCGGTATGCATGGTATGTGTGAAAGCTTTTACCATTTTCATAAAATAAATAAATAAAATTTTGTATGCGACTGGCTAAATGGCAACCGCCCAAGCAAAAAAAATAGGTAACACAATTTGGCGCCCAACTTTTGGGGTTTAGAAAATTACTTTTAGTAGGCTACAACACTTCAATTTGTTAAAAAACTGAGTATCACCTATTCATAAATATATTCTCATAAAAAACTTAATATTACCCGATAGATATATTCTCATTTTAAACAAACCTCACGTCACTGATTACAAGCGTGGCCATAAGTCGACAATAATGTTACAGCGTTGCTAGCACGAGGACGGGACAAAAATAAACGAGTTTTATGAATGAAATGTTGCGCCACCTCTAGATAATAGGTCTATGATCCAAATGTTACAGTGAATTTAATAAACTCAATTCCAAACAGATTGGTTTAAATAGACGAAAAAAAAAATAAATTATAATTATAGTTTTCTATTTTTATTATTGTTATTGGTTACGTTGAGTTTAAAAATTTGCGATGTAGAAATATTCTAATATATTAAAATCATTTATCATATTTTATGTTTTTTTGTCTATCGGCGTCGACAAGATAAGCCTGATTGACGCAAATAGGGCAAAATCTAGTTGTAAGACTTGTGAATACAACTGTACATACTTAGCAAAATTGTTATTTAATTGAACGTAATAATATAACTGTAACAACACCCTGTATTACTACCAGTATAATTACAATTTAACGCACACAATCTATTTTCACTAATGAATCACTGTTAACTGGAATTAATTAGTCAAGTTTCAATTTAAAATTCCCAGCTGTATTTTCTATGTCTGTTCTTAAATGCGCCTTTAATGTCGTAGTTGGGTAGCGAACTCGTTCAAACTTTTTTTTTTATACCGCAAGAAGTTTTCTAACGAAAATATTCGGTAGCCCATTCGTGAACAACTTAACGGGAGAGTGAAGCAGCCTCGTTAAAATCATAATTTGTGTCCAACGACGCATCACTGATGAAGTAAAATTAAATAATGGAAGCTTCTTCCCGTTCTTAATGTAACTAGGATGAAACATCGTCGAATTTCTGTAAGATTCTTTTTTTTTTGTTATTTTAACTCAGGGAAAAAAGTTGCAAAGGAAAATGTGGCAAGTTCATTAATTAAAACCATTGCGGATGTTTTTTTTTGTTTTAAATCAAAGTACCGCAAAATTTGAATACGGTCGGTAAAAAAAAAACAAAAAAAAAAAATTTTTTAACGAAGAAACAGGAAAAATATCATAATTAAAAAGGTTTTGAAGGAACAATGAATATTAATAGTTAAATTAATTAAGTGGTCGAGTACAATTTTAAACTCAATTTTTTAAATAATGAATCATAAGATTTTAATGAAAGGAAAACTTTCATACTATTTAAGAAATTATCTTCCTGCTAATAATGTTTTAATAAATATGGGGTAAGGTATTAAAAAATCGATTTTAATAAGACTGTTAAAGAAAAATGAATAATATATTTTTAACAAAATAATTTATTCTTACCATCCTAAGTTACAAACACATTTCGTATAGAAGTGGCAAATACAGAATGTTCCAACAAAAACTTGACCCCTTTAGAAACTCAGAAACCAAGAGTTTTTTTTAAGAATTTACGTCAAATTTTATAAGAAAACTTTATACTCAAAAATTTAACCTCCTGAAGCCCTGCATCAATCCCAATTTTTTTTAAATAGCAAGTGTGGTCAAGTAACAGGTATTTTTATTATTTACAAAACATTGTGATTTTTTTTTTAATTTATAAAAGTGCAGCATACATTTAAGGCACAAGACATGCCGGACCAATCCAGTGTGGAACAATCTGAGCATACTACATGCTGTTGCTGTCAATTAATTTTTGGTTTTTTTGATTGACAATAACAGTGACGAATAAAATATTAATAATCAAGACAAGAAAGTAAGGGTTAAGACACAATAAATTTTTTTACTCTGAAATCGTTCTATACCACTTTTTTACAAACAATAATTATTATTTTACATAATGAATATATTTTTACTCGACTTACATAATATATTTGGTTAATTTTTTTATTTTGTCACTGGCGAAAATAACCCTTAATGATCTCAAAAGTATTCATTTATAATTTTTTTGTTTACTTTCAATTCCAATTCTAATATAAAAAGATTTCCTTCTGCATACAAATTTAAATTTTAAAAAAAAAAAATCGATTACCAAGAAAACCAATTCATTTTTTGACGTGATAACGCGTGACTCATTGTCACGTTCCGCCTGAGCCTGAGCCGAACAAGCGATAGAGAGATACGATCGGCATAAGCGTTCGGCTTGTGACGCATTTATCTCTCTTCCACTCCATCGGCCGATGCGTCCAAGTAGAAGAAAGACAGCGGCAAAACACAACCTATACGTGAACTGTTTTGTCAACTGTTTATAAAGTAAAGTAAAGTTAATGTCGTTTTCATTGTTTATTACAACAACAATTGCGGCAAAAAAGGTAATTAATTCTTGCATTTTTAGAATGTAATTAGCGATTTTTTTTATTCTTTGATTAAAAAAAAGTTGCAGTAATAATAGGTTATGTTACAATTTTGACTAAAAAATTATTTACTTACGATCGAATAAAAAGTCAACTGCTTTTATTTAGTATTTAATGAAAAAAATGATCGTGCGTAGCCATTAATGTAAGATTAAAAAACAATGTTTAAGTCACACTATGGCAGACCAACCTGACGAACCTATGGATCTGACGGATCTGCCACTATCCTCAAGAAGTAATGTACTCACGGAGGTGCAAGACGCTGCCGTATCCAGGTCTGCAACGCTATTGTCTAAGCCAGGGGTCTCCAAACTTTCCAGCCTTAGGGCCATACTGATTACTCCAGTAAGTTTCGAGGGCCAAAACCATATTATCATTGTTGCCGGTGGTAAAAAGTGAAATAGTCCACTAATGAAAAAAAAAGTCCGAAAAAGTACGCAACGTTTAAAAAAGGCTGCAAATCGGACTAAAGTCCGCAAAACGGCAACACTGCATATTATTAATTTTCCTGTCATTATCTGTAATTTGTAATTGATACTGTTTTAATCACAACTACGAAGTTAATGTTTTTCACATTTTAAAACATGTGAAATATTCAGCCACACCAATGAGACTGAGTTTCCTATAGATTTTGCAATCGAAACTTTGTGCTTTGAAAATAAATTTTGATACTCGTTTCTCGGACTTTGATGCCATTGCGAATCAAATTAAGATTTTTCAGAATCCTTTTGATACTGAAATTGAAACCCTAGCCCCGGAACTTCAAATGGAAATGATTGATCTACAGTGCAGTGATATAATTAAGAACAAATATCAAAACTCATCTTTATTGGAATTTTATAAGAGTCTTCCACTGACACAATTTGATAATTTGCATAAAATTGCTCGTGGGCTGTTTTCTGTTTTTGGTACTACTTATTTGTGTAAGAAGACCTTCTCCAAAATGAAGTACACAAAAAATGTTTACAGATCTAAATTAACTGATGAGCATCTTAAATCTCTTTTAATAATTGGTACAAGTAAAATTAGTCCACAACTACAAACTATTGTCAGTGGAAAATCTCAATTACATAAATCTCATTAGTATTTCATATGTCATTATGCTTGTTAAAAGTTATGTTTTTATTTAAAATGTATAAAATGGATTCATTTGAATAATTTGTTAGTTATTATATGCTGAAGGTAAATTTTCTGCATATTATACATGTCTTTACTCATTACAATTCTGTGTTTCTTTATCCAACTTATCACAAAAACAATAACAATAAGCCTACAACAATGTTATGAGTAGTTAGCCCATGACCATATCAATGTAGATGTCATATTAATAATTATTCAACATAAAATTAGAATACTTCAATAAACTAAATTTAATTTGTTATAAAAAATATGTTCTCTAAAAGGAGTTTTCAAGTATGCTAGCTCTCCGCGGGCCGGATGTGGCTCTCGGGACGTAGTTTGGAGACCCCTGGTCTAAGCCACCAACAATTGCTGCTCCAAAATCGAAGGCACAAAAACAACGTGAGTACAGACAGCGTATAGCAGCATACAGTTTTCCTGCACAGGCGATAGCTGCAAGGAAATCGGATGCCGAAAGACAGTACAACTACAGACTACGCAAAGTTGCTAACTCGGCTCTTATCAGTAGTTCATTAGAATCGACTATTGCATCCTCTTTTCGTTCGGGGGCAAGGCTTATAAAAGTATGCAATTTTTCATCAATGTTTTCTTATGACGTTATCACGTAATATTATCGTCCGTAAACCGACTTTACAGGCAACCTATTTTTTTTATTATTTTATATTAAAATATTTGAGTACCCCGATTTTTTTCATTGGAATTGTATATTTTTCATATATTTTTAGAATCGTCTCGTGTTATTTATATACTTTTAAATAAATATTTTTAATATTTTGCTCGTTTATTATGCTCTTCTGTATACAAATTTTAATTTAAATAAATTTAATTGATTACCCAAAAAGCAGCAGTATAATCGATTCAATAAATTCAAATTGACGCAAACTTAGTAAATTTAAAATTGGTGCCATGTGGACCACGCCTACCGTGTTTTGATTGGTCCTGCATGTCTTGAGTTGTAATGTGTGCTAACAAGTGCGCATGCGCCAACCACCATAGACCGACAGCTGTTTAGTGTAAAGAACAGATCATATAACAAATAGATTGGAAACTCAATGTCATTCTGTGAATCCAAGTTTGCGCGCCACCTACAGTTAGAAGTGAAGTAAAATAAGGAATGACGTCATGGCGGCTAATTCAAATGCATATTTATCGAGCGACTTCACCCAATTCCTAGAAAAGTTAAATGGAAGAGGTGGTTTCATAACTTTTCAGTGACGTCACATGTGGGATTGTTTCTGAAAAGTTATGAGGCAACCTCTCCTATTCAATTAACCTTGGAATTGGGTATTTGTTAAGACAGAACAGAGATAAGTCTGTTGGTATTCCGTATATCTCTGATTAAGACATATTATATAATGAGAAAGACGTAATAACATTATAGTTTCCGAAGGTATATGAACTTCTTTTGTATAAATAGGTAGTGGAAAATGTTCAGAATTTGTGAATTTAAATTGCTTCCTCTAGTCGCCATTTTATTGATAATTTTGATTTGGTTGCTAATGTTGCCTTTTTCTTGTACAAGGGCGGTTTGATAAGTCAGTGACTTTTTGATAAAAAAAATTTTTTTCCGCAAATAAACATTTTATTTTTTTACATAATCACTTTTTAGCTCGATACATTTAGTCCGGCGTTTTTCTAATATTTTTATTCCCTTCAAATAATAAGTTTTTTCAAAGCTCTCAAAATACGCGTTTGTTTCGGTAATGACTTCTTCATTCGACTTAAATCTCTTACGGCCCAGCCATTTCTTTGGATTTGAAAACAGAAAATAGTCGCAGGGGGCTAAATCTGGAGAATATGCTGGATGGGGTAGCAGTTCGTATCCCAATTCGTGGATTTTGGCCATCGTGACTTGACAAGTGTGCACACGTGCATTGTCTTGATGCAACAGCACTTTCTTCTTCTTAGCCAAATGCAGCTGTTTTTGCTTCAAATCAACGTCGAATCTGTTCAAAAGCTTTGAATAATATTCGCCGGTGATCGTTTTACCTTTTTTGAGGTAATCGATGTGAATGACACCGCGTACATCCCAAAAAACTGTGGCCGTGACCTTGTTGGCTGACAGACTCTGTTTCGCCTTCTTTGGTCCACGTTCACCCCGAGCAACTCACTGTTTCGATTGTTCCTTGGTCTCTGGCGTATTGTGATGGATCCATGTTTCATCCACAGTAACAAAACGGCGCAAATATTCGTCCGGATTACGGCTGAACATCGCTAAACACTCTTTTGAAGTGGTCACACGATTGCGCTTATGGTCGAGTGTGAGCAATCGCGGCAGCCGCAGAGTTTTTTTATGTCAAAATATTCGTGTAAAATATGATGTACCCGTTCAGTTGAGATACCTACAGCATGAGCCAACTCACGCACTTTCATTCTCCGATCATCCAATATCATTTCATGGATTTTATCGACGATTTCCGGCGTGATCACTTCTTTTGGGCGACCTGGATGTTCGGCGTCACTACTGCTGGTACGACCACAACGGAACTCTGTAAACCACTTCTTAACCATTGAAATTGATGGTGCCGAGTCCCCGTAGATTTATCAAGTCTTTCCTTAGTTTCAGTTTTTACGTAAAAAGTAATGCTTAAGTAGCACACGAAATTCATTTTTTTCCATTTTCGTAAAAATTCACGAGGTTGTCTGCTTTGAACGGCTATCAAACACCAACTGCACGACATAGCTTGCTCAAAATTAGAAAGTTGCCCACTGATAGATTATAGTTGACGGCAGCACTGTTGCATTTGAAGTAACTACGCGGAAAATTCAAAAAGTCACTGACTTATCAAACTGCCCTCGTAGTATGAAGCCCTTTTATACAAATGTTTTGCTTTTGTGTTAAATTACCACTTTGTGTGATGTTGATCTCAGATAGCAGGCCTAATGAACCTATAAAGAAATATTCAACTAATGACTTTACAAAACAGATGGAATTAATAACAATAGAATAACATTACAGGACAAGCCCTTTCATGGGAACCAGATCATAAAAAAATGATTATATTTTTTTTCTTTTATAGCATTGTTTTCTTTTCTTGTAGTGGAAACTTGTTCATCAACCATGATAGTAGTTGGTATAATATTTTAAGAACAATCATCGTCTTGTTGTGTTCCTGTGAAACAAAAAATTTCAGATTTTTTTTATAAATATTATGAGTTTAAAACCATCCTGCAGACATAAAAAAGTTTGGCAATTGCAATAGTTATTATTGCATTAATCTTACTGTTCTAGTTTTTAATATTACTGCAAATTGTTATGATCTTATTACACCATACCTTTAATTGGCACTGGAATGTTGATGTAAGGTACAGCTGATGACTTTAATTTCTGACCAAAGAAATCATTGTGATCAAAATGGTTCCTGCATATTTTGTAGATTCCCTCTTCATGGAGTCTCTTATTCTGACAAATGGTTACCCACTTTTTGAATAATTTCATGTTTTTTTATGGATTTGGGAAACGATGTATGGAACTTCCTCCCCTACTGCGTTTACAGCATTCTGATACACAACAATACATAACCATATTGAAGGCCTGATGGAAATAATAATAATTACTTATTATTCGATTTTCACCACATGGGCATACGAATAATTTGGTTATAAGTGTTGTTAGAGCACAGATCTGTATTTCTAGTTTTATGTTACATGTAAATTTTTCTCTTCAGAATGCCGTTAGTCTCGTTTGTGAAAATTACACCGTTTAATCATACCCTTAATTTTCGTTAACGTTGTTATATTGTTTTGCCGGTAAAAATGGTGAGTGTAATAATGGAGCAACTCATTGTTCTTAAATTTTACTTTAAACTTGGAAAAACCGCTACTGCAACTTATAATTTACTGAAAAAAGTGTAGGGCAAAAAATGTTTATCGCGGGCACGTGTTTTTTATGGTTTAAGCGTTTTCAAGATGGCCGACAAGACGTTGAAGATGATTCGTGGTCAGGTCGCCCGTCAACGTCAGAAATGGATGACAATGTCGCAAACGTTTTTAATTTGATTACCTAAGTATTCGTGCAGTTGCTAAAACTGTAGGCATTGATAAAGAATGTGTACGGTAAATTTTACGTGAAAATTTTAACATGCGAAAAGTGTGTGCCAAAATGGTGCCAAAAATTCTCACGTTTAAACACAAGCAGCTCGTAAAAATGTTTGTACTGACACTCTGGATGCCATTGAAAATAACCCAAATTGCACCATGTGACTTCTATCTGTTCTCTTAGGTGAAATCTGTATTAAAAGGGACGAGATTTGAGTCCTTGGAAGCTGTAAAAGGGAAAGTGGCAAAAGTCCTGAAGAAGTTGACAGTTGACATGGCTTTTAGCATCGTTTCCAATAATGAAAAACTTGCATAAAGCGTTATAGGGATAGAGAAGGGGTGTATATTAAAGATGATAGAAAGTAATTATCTATAAAATAAAAACAAAATTATGTACAACGTCAGTCTCATTATTAAATAGCCTCACCTCGTATAATGACCTGAACACATAAATTTAAAAGCCAAGTATCGTTTCAATTGCAGAAAAAAAAAAAAATCGACGAAAACCTTACGTTTTGGTTATGTCATAAAAAAGTCGATTGTACAGCCTTAAATCTTGAACAGTATTAAATTGGAGTTTTTAATTTATGAGCTATTTATCCATTACAAACTTAATGAAGGACTTATGTACTCGTCAAGTAAATCAGCATTAATTTTAACGTTGCCATTTAGGAATTATACAACGACTAACAAATCTCGTTGTGATGATATTGTTTTAGTTCCATAAATTGATTGTAAAGTACAGTTTAAATTCGGAAATTATACATTTTCTGTGAGAAAATTGAAATTCGTATATAGTCCACTTTCATAATATTTACTTGTTATAAAATGGTAATATTATTGTACGTAGAGTGCCATAAATGGGTTTAATATTTTAAAGTGGTAAACACTATTTTACTTCCTTAATAATGTTTTTTATGGCAAACATTACACGAAAGCGACTCCATACATACATACATATAGTCACGCCTTTTTCCCGTAGGGGTAGGTTAAGACCACTGCCTTCCACTTGCTATGGTTCTTACATACATCTTTTGCTTCCTTTACTTTCATCAATGCTCTCATACATGCTCGTCGGTTGTTGGTACTTATGATCTGGCCTTTCTTGTCCATTCACACTCGCCTTATAAATTTGTTTCGTTAATTTTCCTTAATCCATTTTTTCTACGGGTCCAAACCATCTAAGCATTTCTTTATCTATCTTTGTTACCACATCTTCTTTTACATCACGGCGTTCTCTTATCTCACTATCCTTTACTTTATCCAGCCGAGTCCATCCGGATATTTTTCTCAGACTTTTCAGCTCCGCAGCGTTAATCATGTTTTCATGCTTGTTCTCCTAAAACCAACATTTACTACCATACATAAGTGTAGAACCCAACACACCTTCATGCACAGTCAGACGTGCTTTTTTTGACATTTTCTGCCTGTTCATAAAGCTATGCAGTGCCATATTCATTTGTTTTTCTGCCAACACCCTTCGCTTAATGTCACTGTCATCCATCTCTCGTAAACTTTAAACCCAAGTACACAAGTTCATTTACTTATTTCACTCTTTCTCCCTTAATCAGAACTTTATAGTTTGTCATGTTTTCTTTTCTCTCAAAAACCATTACTTTCGTTTTGCTTACATTTAATTTCATCCCTTTGATTTTCAGGGCATCATACATAATATTAACGATCACCTGCAACTCCTCTTCAGATGACGCTAATATTACTTGATCATCGGCGTAATGAAGGCATTTGACGATTAAATCATTTATTTTGAATCCATTTGCACCTTTTTTCAAATTTTTCAAAAAATCGTCTATGTATAAGTCAAACAGCCATGGCGAAGCCACATATCCCTGTCTCACACTGCATACACTTTACCGACTATGCTGGGTAAACTAACACCTCAATAGTTCTTACAGTCCTACTGTGAACCTTTTTCCATTGTAAAGCGGCACGATAAGCATTTTAACTGTTATCCTGTCGTACCCAGCAACTTTACCCAATTTCATACTGTTCAACGCTTTCACAATTTCTATCGGACTAATTTCACTTTTATTGCAATTTTTACTCATGTCTCCAAATAAGGCCTGTACTTGTGTATCCTCTTTCTCAAATATTTATCTTTTTAATACGCATTCCTCTCCTTTTACCAATACTACCATCTTGGTTTCTGATATTTTCCAGTTGCGAGGTAGTATTTTTATTTTTGGCTGTTCTTATGGACTTTTAAACGAGTTTGATATTGTTTTGGAAATCGTTAGATAACCTTCTATTAAATTCTTCTCTATCACTCTCCTTTTTTTTGCCACAACCCCTTTTGCCATACTTTTTAAACTTATTCTTAAAGGATACAAAAAAACTGTGGCTATCTAAATGTATGAGTTAGTTTAACCTAAAGAATAATAGAATAAGAATAATTAAAAAAAAGTACCACAAATATGAAAAAAATACTGAAGTACTCCAAAATTTATACACGCCAAAAATTTAATTAAAGTGTCAATGAGGATAAGGTCATCGTTAGTAAACAATAAAATCCGTACGCAAAAACGTAATAAAAACCGACTTCAAAGACTTATATGGTTTTCTCGTGGATGCCATCGTCAGAGCTGGACCAGATTGAAATGGGATCACAGGGAATTAACAGCTTTCAAGAAAATAAAGAATCATTAAAATAGGTTAACACAGTCGAAAGTTTTGAGGTAACAAACGTAAAAAAAAATACAGTCGAATTAAGAACCTCCTCCTTTTTTTGAAGTCGGTTAAAAACAGTTAAAAACCTACTCAAATTCTTGCGCGATTTTTGGTAATTTTTAAAGATTTATAAATAAAACGTGGCGTTTTAACATACAGGGTGTTTCTAAATGCATGCGAAAAAATTCAGAAGATGATTGCTCGCTTGAAACTTTGATAGATCTTTTATATAACAAAATTTCCTTAGTTCACCCGCTTCTGAGATATCATCTCTTTAGGGTGGTAATAAAAATTAAGTTTTAATTAATTTATTTCAAATTTAAGTAAAGATAAAAACTTAAAATTTGTAATTTTTATGCACTCGCAAAGGACTAACAACCGGTATTTTTTCAATATTCAACATTATGAGCGGGTGAAATTGGCATTTCTTAATATCCCTTTAGTATTAGATCTTTTTTTTACATTTATTTTTGAACAATAAAAAAAAATATAATGCCTGTTTATTTAAAAAATATCTTAATACTGAGATTTTTTTCTAGAACCAACAGATTCGGTGAAAAAAAAAAAATATATTATGGTAATAAATCTAGAATTAATTGTTATTTATATGGCCGATTTGAATGTTTATTGGGTTTTTATTTAATGTATTACTAGTTAGGGGTTGCTATTTGACATTTTATGGGGAATGTTAAAGAAGTGCCACTTGGAAACAGTAGAATAACATATTTAAACCTTTCCTTTGATTTAAATTTTAACGTGTTTTTTGTTTTTATTACATTTACGCAAAATTAAAAGTTATTTGGACTGGCTGGTTTATTGTACTGAACACATTTTCCGAAAGCATATATTTTTGTTTAAAAAATGATTGTAAATTTTTATAGGCTTGTAGTTGGTTTTAGGCCCATACACTCATATTCCAGTTCCTTTAGATATTTTTTATTAAAACCATTATTGGGGTAACTGGAACACTGAATGGGTACGAGTTTGCTTGCAGTTTGGGTCGTCCAAACATTGGCATTACTTTCGATCAGAAAACCTGAAATATGTCTTTCTTAGGTTCCTTTAAAGTCTTCCTAATGTTTTAATCTTTAAAAACCAGCTAGATGCATTTAGAGAAAGCGTGGTTAGGGTTTTTAGGCTTGTGCTGTTGAAAATCTCAGACGGGAATATAAAAAGAAAACAATCTTTGAATAGTCAAGCGGCACTCAAAGTTTTGGAATCACGGAAAATAGACTTAGAAATTGTCCGGTAATGTGCCGGACACCTACGACCCTTGGGTATCCATAACAAGGTCACCTTGTCGGGGATGCCAGGGCATAATGGTATTCTGGTAACAAAAATTGGACAAACTAGCTAGGCGGGGCTATGGAACACCATTTATTGGACCAAAACCAATAATAGGGATACCCAAGGCCAACGTTAAAGCAGCGATCAATGGTTGGATCCACTCTTAGCATCATCTGAAGTGGGCACAGCCAGAGGGAGCTAGGCGCAGCAAATAAATACTGAAAGAACCCTTACCTAAGCAGGCAGGGAAGCTGCTCTTGCTAAGTAGGGAGAGACTTAGAACAGTTGTAGGGCTTTGTAATGGACAGTGGTCTTTAAGGAAACATCTGCACAACATAGTCGTGTTTAACACAAAACCTATATGCAGATTATGTAAAGAGGAGGAGGAAACAGCCACTCATATTATCTTCTAATGTGAAGCAACCGCCCAATGAAAGCACTACCTAGGTTGTATACAAGACCAAGGAAGTGATCCAGCTGGGGCAATAGCAATAAATGAGCTTCTACTTTTTAAAAGAAGAATTGAAGAAATGCAACTAACTAAGGAGCTGGAAAAGTACAAAAAGCAGACAATGCTAAAGTGCCTAGACAAAAATTAGACCTCCTTAACAACTCCTGTTTACTCATTCATTCATTTATTCGTGTATAACGTTTTAAAATTGTTTTAAGTAATTTATAAAAATAATTATTCCACAGGTGTTTTGGTCTTTAAATAAAACAATTTTCGATCTAAACTTACTGAAATTTTCAATTTAAATGTTGACAAAATCACTTTAACTTTATAACGAATACTAAAACCGACGTTTTAATTAAAACCTTTTAACATCAACCGAACTCGCAAAAAGAAAAACAAATTACGTTTTTAGATTCTCGTTTAATTTTAGACGTTTTCATTATTCGCTGCAATATTTTAAATGGCAATTCATTCTTCTTTTCAAAACATAAACAATTATAATTCGCCTTCTTCTTACTCTTCTTCGGGTATAATTGTACTTTTTTTTAACTGTTTATGCTTAAACGATGTTTCTCTTATTCCAACACGTCTGTCTGGCGACAAAGCTTCGCTTTTAGTAAATGTTTTGCGTTGTCGGTAAATCCCATAGCTTTAAGGTTAGGTTTACGAGTTATTTATCAAGGGTAATCCTTATACACCCACGATTTACAATGTTGACACGTTTTAATAGGTTAATTCTGACTTTACTTTATCTTTTGACGTTAATATTCAATTCTATGTGATGAATAATAGCGGTTCCCTTCTTTTGTTCATAAGGTGATAACTCTTGTAGAAAATGAATTATTAAATGCATTATGTAGGTACTAAATATTCATTTAAAAATAAATTGTAAAGAAACCCACAGTATTTACTTCCATGCAGTATTTCCCTTTAACTACTCTTTTCCCGCAAATAAAAGTAAGTACTTTTTACCTTTATGTGGTAATTGCTAAGAGAAATTTATTTGTAATTAGAATTATAAAATTTTTGTAAATGTGGAAAATAGGCCATGCGTAGGGATGTAATTAAATTCATAACAAATACTTTTACTTAAATTATTTAATCTATGATACAAAGTATTGGTCGGAGAAGATACAGTGTGCACTCGATGGTGTCTGTTAATAGACTAATTTTTTTAGTAGCTATATAGTAGGATTCCAAAAATGCTTACTGTGACTAACGTTTTTAAAAGGCGAAAGATTTATTCGCATTATTCGCAAAAGCTGGTTCCATTCACCGGGAGGCGAAAGTACGAACTTAAAGCCCCAATTTTGAATGAAACTCAGCTTACTTTTTTCAAAGAAGTTAAATATTTGGGCGTAATAATCGACTAAAAACTGACATGGAACAGCCAACTTAACCACATTCTTTCCAGAGCTATAGCAGCAAGCTGGACATGCCGCAGAGTCTTTGGCAAGACATAAGGTCTTAAACCAAAAGTGATCTACTGGTCACACCAAACGATCATTAAACCAATGGTCACCTATGCTTCTTTGATATGGTGGCCAAAAATGCAACAAATTTCGGCACAAGTCAAGCTGCAGAAAGTAAAGCGGCTAGCTTGTCTGGGAATGACAGGGGCAACATTCACGTGCCCTACTGCAGCCATAGAGGTAATGCTGAACCTATTACCATTGCACTTATGTGTAATGAAAGAAGATCAATCAGTGCCTTCAGATTGAGCCAGACAATAAATATTAGAGCAAGAAATCGGAATGGACATTTGAAGATTTTGAAAAATATTTCTCTAGAATCCATGTCTAATCCGACAGATATTATGCCAGTTAGGTACGACTTCAAAATGCAGTTTAAAGTGGTTATAAACAACCACCAAGTTTACACAAAGAACGGACCTTAACTAGGAGGGATGCTGTAGTGTGGTACACTAATGGATCCAAGATGGATGAAAGGGTTGAAGTAGGCGTAAAAAGGCCTAATTTTAGGCTCTAAAAACCCCTTGGTAACACCCCAATCATATTTCAAGCAGAATTGCATGCCATAGAGATATGTGCCCAGGTGTGCTTTGAAAAAAACCTATATTTTATCTATATTAAATCTATATTTTATCAGATAGCCAAGCAGCACAAAAAGCTCTGAAGGCATACACTTGTGAGTCTGAGCTGACTTGGGACTGTAAACAGTCCCTGAGACAGGGAAAGCTTCTTGAGTTGGACAAGAAAGACTTGAAACTGGTGACGGGGCTCTTCACTGGACACTGCTCTCTGATGTATCACCTGAAAAAGATGGGCAAAACAGAGAGTGATGGTTGCCGCTACTGCGAGAACTTCGCTGAAACTGCCGAACATTTGCTTTGCGAATGCCCAGCGCTTTTCTGTAAGAAACTTAAGTTTCTGGAAGGGGCCTTCCTGAAGCCTATTGATGTCAAAAACTTGGCCACCAGGAAACTGATAAACTTTGCTCGAAGTCTCGGAATCCCGGGCCTCGAATAAATTAAAGGTTATGCTCAAAAGATCTGATAGGTCGAGGTGCTTGAGAGGCTGCGTGGCCTTCACGACCCACCTTACAATCTACAATGTTTTCAACGTAGACCTTTGCGGGTCCAAGGGACAAGGAAATAGTCGAGTCATAGGCGTGCGGCAATAATCATTATCAAATAACTTTAATACGACAAAAATGTTACATATTATGTCTTCCTATTATTATTGTTACCAAAAAGTATAAAAGACAAAACAAACTTGAACAATTTTATAAAAGTTATCTCACTTATTATCTCTGATATGATTTTAAGAAAAATAATTCACATTACTAAATTGATATTAGACTAATATATTTTTTGTAGATCTCTGTTATAAACTGTAATATTCTTTTAAGATGATAGTAATAGTAATATAATATAATATAATATAATAGTTAAAAGTATATTATGTAACAAGAGTTGTAAGTAACCCGTTACGCACGAAATGAAAAAGTTTATGCACGAAGCCGCGCAGTTTCGAGTGCATAAATTTCATGAGTGCGTAATGGGCTTACAACTCGTGTAACGTACTATACTTTTTCTACGCCCATTCATTTTCTTCCAATAAATAAAAAACATCGCAATCATTTAAACTTTATTATAATAGTTGTTAATAACAATTGAACAATTATTGTAAATCGATTGTGCCTTATTATTTAATGGTGATGACCGGTTATTTATAATTGTAGTACTGCTCGGTACATCAGAAGACGAAGATTGATAATTGGTTATTGCCTCCGATATTCGTAATGCGTTGTCATTTTTATTTTTAAGAGATTGATTCACATAGCCTTCCGCTACTGTAGAAGATTGCCAGCCACCAAGTCGTTTTAATGATAGCATATCACCTCCTGCATCAACTAATATAGTGGCTCATGATCTCCTGAAACTTTGGCCAGTATATTGCTTTGGTTTCGGTAGCTTAAGATATTCAGCAATTTTACGTGGTGTACTTCCGATTGTGTTTATCCCCACAACCTGTTATGCATTTTCCATTTCTGTAATTAAGAAATAAAGGAAGTTCCATTTCAGCAGGACGCAAATTCATGTATTTTTGACATGTGATATAAAAGGTTTTTGGTACTACAAATGAACGTCTCGTTTTAGTTTTGGAATCTGGAATATTAATTATCAAGGATTTTCCTGTGTCCTGAATGTGTTCCATTTTTATATTTCCAAGTTCTTATTTACGGCAAGCCCCGCTTAATCCTATAATGAGGATAACCTGAAAACAAAAAACAAAAACTCATTTTTATGTGATGATAATTATACAACATTTTAATTGTTTACTTTTAATAACAAATGTTTATCGTCTGGGGCATCTTTCAGAAACTTATATTAATTTGTTCAGTAGAAAGGATTTTAGATTTTTTACTTCTAAAATCATCCGATTTTCGCTTCAGTAGGGCGATTAGTTTTGGATAATTTGCAATGTTAATGTTTAGTGTAGTTCTTAGCATCGAATAAATGACCCATAGAGAAGATGGCTTTATAGTGTTTGATATTTCTTCAAAATACTTAAGTAAAACATTCTCCGAAAAGAATTTAACGTTATGCTTGTGTCGCCAATCCATAAATTTTTGATAGGTAATTTCGTACCTTTCTTTGGATTTTAGCGGTAACAAAGTATGTGTGGCAGCTTGAGCTTTTTCTAAAATCTTCGGTGGAGTGCTCATAATTTCACTACAATTAGACAAATTCGTAGATAAAGTTGAGAAAATGTTCGGATACAATTATATTTTGTTCAAGAAATTGACAATATAAATGACATGACATTTGTTTTCATAGCATACTACTTAAGAAACCGTGTCCTATTTTTAAAGAAATTTCATAACGTGCTGTCTACATTTAGGGGCATCACTCTTTTAATCCTAAATATATCTCGCTAATGCTAAAAGTTTTTATGTTTTTTAATTGACTAAATTTGTGTAAATAGACCAAATAAAGTCCTATGTAAATTAAAATTTGATTGTAATTTAATTAAACTAAGAAGTTTAAGTTTTCTTCTCAAAACGCACGTGTATGTTATGAGATCTCATTACGTGCATGTTATTGTTATATGTCATTTACAAGGAATGTTGACAGTGCGATTTTTGACGTTTACACACATGGGCGTAGAAAAACATAATTGAATACTTATTGCTATTAAATATAAAAAATATAAGCAGATAAAAGTTACCTTTCTTCTAACCTGAGTCGTCTATGTCATCTAACCTGAGTTGTCTATATCTTTAGATTCATCAGTAGTATCTTCGCCTAGATCCACTACTGCAGGTTCGATGCTAATTTTAATGCAATTATGAAGATTCCACATAATCTGCTCTTTTTTAACGACTGTAAGGTTACATTGTTGACGGCGCTACTAACCAGATTTTTAAGGTCATTTTATTTAAAAGTAACATTGTTCCTTGCTACTTTATGTTTTATTTCAGCCCATATAAATTTTATTAGGTTTAATTCACAGGGGTAGGGTGGCAATTGTAGTACAATATTACACCTAGTTCTCGTGCCATTTTATCTACCACATATTTCATATATTTATCTTTATGACATCATGCTAACTTTGGTAATTCAATTTTTAAAATTGGTTCATTGAATTTAATATTTTTCTTAGAAAGCCAACATGCAATCTGGTCTTTCTCCATTGGGTGGTTGGTAAGAGTTTTACACTTCGGCTGTGGTATGGAGCGTTATCCATAATAATAACAGATCCTGGTTTGACTTTTAAGAGAATATCTAAAAACCATTTTTCATATTGTTCTGCATCCATTTCCTTATGATAATCTTCAGTTTTTTTTAGAAACATTTAATCCTCCTTCAACGAATCCTGAGTCACTACCAATGTGGGTAATAATAAGGCGTTTTTCCTTCGCAGATGGACCTGTCAATAAAACATCTACAAAAGCTTTTTTGCTTTTTGCTTTTAAATCCCGCTAAATTTTTGTCACGTTATGTCCTTTATTTAACAAGGTCTTATCTGTATTATATTTTTTTTACTCTTCCTTCGACTCTACTATTTTTCTTCGTTGCTTTAATATAGGTTTTGGCACTCCGGAAACGAATGCATTTTTAAAATGTATAGAGCTAACTGACAAAATTAAAATTGAGAAATCTTAAGCAAATAAAATAAAAGTGCAAACGGAAAAGCGAGTCCTCAAAATGGGATCTTTTTTTTTTTAAATTGAAAGAACAGAAACCAGAACTTTTAACTATATCTTTTAAATGTCAGAAGAACTTGGTAAACCACAAAGTACCCGGCCTACTACAATCGACAAATATCCACATAAAATTTTACTGAGGTGAAAGGGTCTTTAAAATCAAAGCTTGCTATGGACAATGTTTTCATTTAGCATTCATTCATTTAAAATTCTCCAAAACAAACAGGTTTATCATAACCAAAAATTGAAAACAAAAATTTTAGTAAAAGGTGAACCATTTTATTGTTCAGATGACGGTATTCTAAAGACGATTTTTAAAGAGAACACACAAATTTGAATGTTATTAACTCTTATTAAATGCTTTTTCAAACTAAATTTACATTTTTTTTTGTATACTTTAATTTTAAGAGCAAGCATTACTTGGCTTTTAAAATTATGTAATACGTCGCTGACGTTAAGACACCTGAAAATTTGGTTCAGAAAGATTTAATTCAGGCGAGATGGCAGAAAACCTTCTTTTTAGGAAATTTAGAAGTAAAACGTTCGGTAACCGATGATTTTATTGCTTTTCTGACAAGCAGAAAAGCTCAATAGTGGATTTATTTGACGCAAAATACTCGAAACTGCTTTCACGAAATTAAATTGATAGGATGCAGTTACAAAAAACCCGACAACATTGCATTTTTTTTTCTTATTGTATATTAAATAAAAACATTATTAAAAAAAACTTGGAAATAAAATTATTTTCGTAGTTAAATTTATTTATGTTATTTTTCGACAGATTTAAAAATTATTTTGAGTGTTTTCTAATACGTCTCCGCATTTTTAATTTCTTTTCTATAGCCAATTTTCACCAAATTTTTAGATTAGTTTTTCAAATGATCGTGTAAAGTTTGGTAGCAACCCCGCATTTTTAACCCGTCATTTTCAACCCTACATTTTTAATCTGAACGTAAAACTAACTTATTTAATTCATTTGTCAAATTTAACAATAATAATTATTATTATACGCGTATTTTCTAATACATATCCGCATTTTCGTTTTTCACCAGGTACTGTTGGTGTTAGGTTAGTACGTTAGGTTAGGTAAGGCTTATTTTTTACTTTTACTGCCTCAATTAATATCGATTATTATTATCCTAACCTTACCTAACGTCCTAACCCAACACCAACAGTACCTGGTACTTTTTTTTTTAACTTTTTCGTGTCCGAATTTTATAAAAATGGCGGGCTACGTTAATAGCGTTGTCGTTAACAATCACAGGATATGGTCCTTGTCCTGCACTTCGCCATAGTCGCAAAGGTTTGATTGGTCTTCCTGTATCCTCTATCTGATCATATACGTTTTCACCGGTGCCACTCCTGTTCTTATTCGGTTTCCCAGGTTTTCCAATCCAAAGTAGAGCCTGATGAGGGAAGTTCCAACTGGGGAAAATTATCTTGTGGGTCCAATGGAGCAGACTAAAGAAAACTATTTCTAGATTTTAGTCTTTCCAATGTAAATTATTTAATGAATGTCTACATCAAGGAGTAACACCTTCAAAGTGGAACAACGCCACTATAGTAATAATGCACAAGAAGGGGAACATTGGTAATCTAGCAAATTACAGACCCATTAGTCTTCTATCCCACTTGTATAAACTATTTATGAAGATCATTGCTAAACGCCTAACTCCAAAATTAGATTTTTACCAGCCGAAAGAACAGGCAGGATTTCGAGCAGGGTACGGTACAAATGACCATTTACATACAATCAAGACCCTTATAGAAAAATCAACAGAATATAATAAACCTTTCATCCTTGTTTTCGTAGACTATGAAAAAGCTTTTGACTCAATCAGCCAACAACATATGCTCAAATCATTAACAGAATGCAGAATTGATTACAGGTACATTGCACTGATTAAGGGTATATACGAGAAAGCAACGGCGTGTGTAAGATTACATAAAAACACAAGAACATTCCGAATAGAACAAGGTGTACGTCAAGGAGATACCCTCTCTCCAAAGCTGTTCACCACACTGCTCGAATATGTCTGTAAGAAAATCGACTGGGGGGAAATGGGCCTAAATATAGACGGTGAAAGATTAAATAACTTAAGATTTGCAGACGATATCGTCCTTATCACCGACCGTATAGATCAAGCGTCCATGATGTTGGAAAAATTATACAATGCTTCAAGGGAAGTTGGCCTAAGAATTAACTTTGCAAAGACGCAAGTCATGACAAACCTAGTCCCCAGTAAAAACATAACTATTGGAAGCAAATCTATTGAACAGGTCACCGCCTGCAAATATTTGGGTCATGAGATCCGAATAGGACGGGACAACCAGACGTGCGAACTTCTCCGGAGAGTAGGCTTGGGGTGGGCATCCTTTGGAAGATTAAAGTATGTTTTCAAGTCGGATATTCCCATCAGTCTAAAACGAAAAGTATACAATCAGTGCATATTACCAGTGATGACATACGGAGCCGAAACATTGACGCTTACAAAAAAGTCAGCAAAGAAACTGCATGTCACCCAACGGGCGATGGAGAGGGCTATTCTGGGTAACTCCCTCAGAGACCGAATACCAAATGAGATTATTCGCCAAAGAACAGGTGTTATAGATGTAATCGAAAAAATAACAACTTTAAAGTGGAACTGGGCTGGCCACGTAGCTAGAAGAACTGACGGAAGATGGTCTAAAAAACTATTGGAGTGGCGTCCGAGGCACGAAGCTTATCGTAGTAGAGGGCGCCCCCCCACACGATGGACCGATGACATCAAAAGAATCTGTGGTAATTGGATACAAATGGCTCAAGATAGAGCAGAGTGGCAAAATAAACTAGAGGCTTATGTTCAGCAGTGGACTACTATAGCTGAGTGATGATGATGATGATGAGTCTTTTCATTGGTTCTTAATTTTTGGTGTTGAGAAACCTGCCGCTCTATTGAGTTCTTCCAGGGAAGTAGCTATCATGCACCCAGTAATAATTGTACAGGTTTGATTGAGAGCAACGTTGACCTGTTTTGCATGTTTGGATCGGCACTATACTGGGGCAGCATACTTTCCTGTACAGAAGCAAAGTGCTTGTGCAGATGTTCTCAGGACTTGAGGTTTAGCGCCGCCCCATTAACACACAAAGTACCTGGTGAAGAATTTACACGATGAACCGCCGGGCTAATCTAAAGATTGGCTGAAAATTTCATTAAAATCAGTCCAGCTGTTATATTTTAATGTTAACGTTTCATTTTTGCGCAGTGTTAATATTAATCTTTTCTGTATTGTTTCAATTTAAGTACAAAAAAACACTACAAAAACCATAAGTCATAATAATTATAATTATCATATTTGTTAAATTTGAGAAATCAATTAAATAAGTAAGACTTACGTTTAGTAATAATAAATAAAAATTAACACTTGGTGGCTACAGAAAAAAAATTAAAAACGATCATTTGCTGGCCTAATCTTAGAATTGGCTAAAAATTTAATCAAAATCAGTCCAGTAGTTGGCTATAAAAAGTAAATTAAAATTGCGGGGACGTATAAGAAAAGACCCCTTATTTTTTAAATGTATTTTTTCAGATAATAAAGTTTGATTTCTCCATGAGGGAATCCAATATAATCAAATTTTACTTTAATGTTTTGATTTTTAATAATGATGTCCTCCAAACTAATTTTCAAAACCACAAATTAAAACAAAACTTTTTTAGAACCATCGACCATAAAATCATACATGAAATATTTCACGAAAATGTTTATAATTTAAAAAAATAAAATAATTGTTAATTTATTGCTCTTTAAAAAAATCCATCTACATTTTTAAATTGTGCACTGTGATTTAAAAAAAAACTATTATTTCAAAGTAATAGGCAAATTCCCTCCCCACAAAAAGAGGGTTAAAAATAACCAGCAAATTTGGTCCCAAATTTGTATGTGCCTGAAACTACAAAAATAAATTCGGTCACGTCGTGGTCCGGGCTAAACATTTTAAGGGAGGACTAGTGAAGTAAAACTGTAACGTTGAATAATTTTTTTTTCTTAAATAAAATCAAAATTGTATATATTATAAATAAAGTGTGTATAAAACTTAAAAGACAAAGCTAATTAAGGAAGAAAAAGTGAAACAATTCACTGAATTTGTGTACTTGGGTTCAAAGTTTACGAAATATGGAAAGTATGACAGTGACATTGAGCGATGGGTGTTGGCAGAAAAACAAATGGATGGAGCACTGTATAGCATTATAAACAGCCAGAAAGTGTCAAAAAAGGCACGTCTGGCTGTGCATAGAGTTGTGTTGGTTCCTACACTTATGTACGGTAGTGAATGTTGGGTTTGAAAGAAAAAGCATGAAAATAGGATTAATGCTGCGGAGATGAGTAGTCTAAGAAGTATAGCCGGAGTGACTCGGTTGGATAAAGTAAAAAATAATGAGATAAGAGAACGGTGTGGCGTAAAAAAAGAAGTGGTTACAAAATAAATAAAAAATATTTGAATGGTTTAGACACGTAGAAAAGATCGATGAAGAACGATTGCCGAAACAAATATATAAGGCGAGTGTGAATGGACAAGTCGGTAGAGGTCGACCTCGGAGAACATATCTTAATCAGATTAACATTGTTTTGAAGAATGGCCAGGTCAAGAGTACCAACAACCGACGAGTATGTATGAGAGCACTGATGAAAGTAGAGGAAGCAAAAGATGTGTGTAAGAACCGTAGCAAGTGAAAGGAAGTGGTCTCTGCCTACCCCTACGGAAAAAAGGCGTGACCTTATGTATGTATGTATACAAAGCTTAGTTATTACAGAGTTTGAAGTAATGAAGTTTTATGTCTAGTTCTTTTTTAAATCCCAACATTTCCTTTAAAAATTTTTGAATAACTACGTAAATATTGGTTAAGACTAATTTTTCTACTAATTTATTTTTTACAGATTGATTTTGCTTTTCTGAACTTTCTTTCACTAAATTAAGATACCAAAAAAAATTAACTATCTTAAAATTATGAATACTAATGAACACCGTTGGGGATTGGTAATTTTTTTTCTTTGTGCCTTTGACTTTTTACTCGTTATTCCTTAATGATGTAACGAATTTTCAACATTAACAAGGATTTGACTTATCAAGATTATTTTATCATGCTATAATGTATTATGCAGTGTTTCTTTTTTCATTGCAGAGATTTGTTTTAAAATAAATGCGTGTTTGTGGCAAATCAGATAAATTTTTATTTTTTAATGGTGAACGGTAGTTAAATACAAGCACTGAAATCACTTTACATGGATTTCACTGCTTGAGTCAGGATAAACGAAGCTTACACGGACTGGTTTAACATCGAAAAAGGTGTAAGACAGTAATGCGTGGCTTTGCCATGGCCGTTTAACTCATACATGAACGATTGTTTAAAGGATTTGAAAGAGAGTGCGTATGGATTAAAAATGAATGATTTGATCGTCATATTCCTTTTTTACGCCGATAATCAAATCATATAAGCGTAATCTGAAAAGGAAGGGCAGGCGATGCTTAATGGTACATGAGTCCCTAAATATCAAAGAAATAAAAATAAAGGTAAGCAAAACGAAAGTAATAGTTTTTAAAGCATGACAAAGTGTGATGTATTGATTGAGTGAAAAAGAGTAAAACGTAACCTACGATTTTATTGCTTTTCAGACAAGCAGTAAGGCTTAATAGATGATTTTCATTTTCCCACTTTAATTTATATTACTTTCACAAAGCTGATTATGGAAGAAAGAGTGAAACAAGTATATGAATTTGTATACTCGGGTTAAAAGTTTACGGGAGATGGAAAGTATGACAGTGACATTGAGCGATGGGTGTTGGCATAAAAACAAATGAATCGGGCACTGCATAGCTTTATAAACAGCCTTTTTTTTGGGGGTGTCGCTTTCTTTAGAAGGTAAACTACCATTTTGACTCTTTTAACTCTATCCACCGCTGACCTTAAAAGTTGAACTAAACAGTTAAACCACTGTCTCAAGTTGCGCAGCCACGACATTCGTCTTTGACCTATGCTGCGTTTGCTAACAATTTTGTCCTGCATAATCACTTGTAGCAGAGAATATCTTTCTCCTTTCATAACGTGTTACAGGTACTGTAGTTTTTGGATTTTTGTCTTATTCACAAGCTCTTTTTCTTTTCCTAGTCATATTAGTACTTCTTCGTTAGTGATTCTGTCTACATACGATATTCTGTGTATTGTTCTATATAACCACATTTTGAAGGCTTCCAATTTTTTTAACGATGTTTTATTCAGTGTTGCTGCTTTTATTCCATAGAGCAAAAAAGCGAATATGTTACATTAACATCCAGAAAGTGTCACCTTGATAAAATGTGTCTCCTGTCTGAGTTACAGGGTGTTTTATTTAAAATTTAAGAATTATTTGCGTTCGACAGGAGCAAGTGACTGGTTGATCCCTCCCAAATTCTACGCCACTGGCGAAATTGCAATTTTATCACAATTTTTCAATTTTCCAATACTTCCTACGTGAATATTGTATTTTTTCTCCATGGCGATAAAGTCATTATTTTTCGAGATATTTCGGGTTAAACATGAAGCTGCACAATTATTTTGATTTCAATGTGTATTCATTATGTCGGTGTTTTGGGTCATTTAATTGCATTTATTACGCGAATGAAACTTTAATCTTAATTAACAAAAAACATAATTTTATTTATCGAAATTTTTTTAACGAACAGATGCGTTTACAATATTAAAATTAGATAAATAAATGCGATTTGAATCATTTCTTCATTTTATTTAGATAAATTGTAAATTCCGCTTATTTTATTGTTAATCAGTTAATAAACTTATTAAGGTAAAAGGCGGTCACATTAAACATTTGTTATAAATGGTTTCTTAATTTTGTTTAAGTTTTTTAATATTTTCTTCTTAATAAAATTGTTCTTTTATTTAGATTGTAACATTTTCAAAACCAAAATTTGTTTTTAATTGTTTGATGCATCTATTTGTTAAAAAAAATTTTGATAAATAAAATTATGTTATGTATCATCGTTAATAAGAAATAAAGTTTCATTCGCATAATAAATGCAATTAAAGGACCCAAAACACCGACATAATTATTGCACATCGAAATCAAAATAGTTGTGCAGCTTCATGTTTAACTTGAAATATCTCGAAAAATAAAAACTTTATCGCCATGGAGAAGGAGTACAATTTGGGAGGGATTAACCAGTCACTTGTCCCTGTCGTACGCTTTTAGTAGTAGCCAGAAACGTGCATTGAACATAATTTAGTAGGGTGTATAGTACTTTCATTCCCCACTAAATAAGACAATAATACTTCGAGTAGTTTTAAAGTTCTGGGCACAAATAAATTTAATTTTCAAATAAAACACCCTGTAACTCAGACAGTCTTAAAAAACAATTAAATTGTTTTTGCTTACTTTCATAGTATAAAGAAACAAATGAACATATTTGTTTAATTTTGCAATACGTTTAATGACAATAGCATGCTCCATCTTAATTTTCATGTTCTTAGATCACAAACCTCCCCACTGTTTTGGTTGAAACTAGCCTGTCGGGTTATTACCCAATAAAAAAGCTCATAATCAACGTAAATTTAAGGGTGAGATTAGCCTATTCAAAGAACTTAGAGCTAAGGGAAGACAAATAGTTTTGCTTTCCATTCAAGGCTGTTTTTATGATGCAGACTGGCCAGAAAACCAAAAAGAACTTATCTTTTAAGTGCCGGATTCAGGAAAGAGCATTTGGGGCTACAACCCCGGGGCCTTCACAAAATAGGGCCCCCCACAATAGAGAGAAAAAAAACTTTCAAATTTCGACTAGTAAACACAACTTTCACTATAAATTATTCATTGAATACCTTGACTAAACAAAATTGTTTATTTTATTTGGAAAATAATTTGGGTCCAAGAGGCCTCCACTCCTTTGTTGCCTCGGGGCCTCCAGACCTCTAAATCCTGCATTGCTTATTTTTACAAAGAGATAGATCTGCAATAAAGGAGCCAAAATGCTTAGTAGGGATAGCCAGTTGCTAGATCAAAAGCACCGTTTAGGATCACCTTAAATGGTAGTAAAAGACTCGCAGTACCTACTCTCGAATATTCCTTGGTATACCCAAAATAAAGACTAAATTTACGCAAATGGCAGTTTTTTTCCAGTTTAAAGCAATTTCATTAGGTAGTCAATAAAGAAGTTGGTTTGCTTCCGAACGTGGGGCTTATGCCCCACAGGGGGGCAATTTGATTGCTAAGGGGGCAATTCAAAAATGGACTTGATACTAGTTTAACCCTTTCGCTCCGGGCCATTTAAATGCAATGTTAGATGTCGGTGCCAATTTAACGAAAAAAGCAAATTCTTAAAAAAATAAAACTCTTGTCGATGCAAAAGCGATATTTGGTTTCATTAACCATATTAAGTTATGTCAAAAACATATTAACAACAAAATCTTTGAACAGTTTCATTAGCTCCAAAAATTGGAAGTAACTGATGCCGCTTTACTTGTTATTGTTAATCATCTGAATATTCTATCGGCTTATGTAGAAGAAAGATTTTCTGATTTAAAACAAATTGATTTTCCAACATAGATGATGCAGCCAATATTAGTGAATTTGTAAGATATATCAAATATGCAGTATCAAAAAGAACTCGCAGAATTGCAAAATGATGAGTCAGTTAAAACTTTATTTAATATAAAAGAAGCGATGGCATTGCTTTGTAAGGAAACAGAAATCAAATACCCAAATTCAACCAAATGTGCAAGAAAACTATTGCTACCCTTTCCATCTTTATTTTTAGCTGAATGTAAATTTAGTGCGTTAAATAATTTACTGGCAAAAAAAGGAATCGGCTGGATATAACACAACGTGGAGACTTGAGACTGAAGCTAATCAAATTGGAACCTAATATAAAATCTCTGTGCAGCAAGCATCAAGCGCAAGGATCTTACTAAATTAAAATTTTTCATTATATGTTTTAAAAATTTACTTACTGTGTTTCGTTAACAATTTTCTAGTGATTTCTTCCTAAAACCTATCATCATCAAAGTTTCTTAAGTAAACAATTCAATTTTTTAATATTAAAAATTACGTATGGCATGGCTCAAAAAAGGTTGGAAAACACTGGTTTAACTTATTTAGCAAATTAACAAAAACTATGTGCTTCGTGGTTTGGGATTCGTGTAGGGGTTAAGTGGTTAATTTTATTTATATTTACAATGACAAATACAACAGTTTTTTTTATTTAAAAATACCTCAATTTTAAGCAGCGCAGGTAACACTAGAAAACATTAAACTTTTTACCCTTTATGAAAGCTTTGAAATAATGTAAACATAATATGAAGTTTTAATTGAAAGACAACATGATATTCATACTTACTAAAAAAATATTATAACGGAGCATTCGTATTTTTTTTTTTCAAGTTTCAAGTTCGGAAAAATTAATTGCTTTATAAAATTTGGCGTTTTGCGGTAATTGTAATTGTGTTTTAAATAAACAGTGTTCCCCAAAAATAACAATGATTTTAATTTGATAAGGTTATTGTTATGGAGCTTTTCTTACATATAAAATTAAGTCGGCACTTAAAAAAAGTAAATTGGTTACTAGAAAATAACATTGACCTTTAAATTAAATGATAATAGCTGTTTACCTCCATAAATTAAGCCTTTGGTACCTACCAGTGATTCTTTGATAAAATTAAAATTTTATTTCGTGCTTCTGTCAATCAGTAATGTAAATGTCGAAACAAAGTTAGTTGTTTTAAATTGCAAATTTAAAGTAAAATAAATTTTAAGGCCTAGACATAATTCAATCCTGACTTTAAAGGTTATGAGTTTAATTTAATTAAAATCCTTTAATTATGTTAAACATTGTTATTATTAATGAAAGTGCTATTAAGGTTAAAACATAAAAAGTATACCTATTGTTACGAAATTTACTTCTTTTTTGGGTTCGGTGATTTTCAACTCACGATACAGTAACAAAACAATTTTTATTCCAATACTTTTACACAATAAACTTTACTTTTATAAATCACTTAGATACAACTTAAATATTCAACTAATTACAACTATTTAAATTTAATAACTTATAAACACTTTTAAAAACTGACTTCTTCGCGGTCGCTGTCCTTTTTATACCTCTAAATCACTATTCCACCTTTTTCTCGAGAGTCCGGAACAATCCTTCTATCATATCGAAACCGCTAGACGTGCGAGAAATTACCAGTCAAATCGCGGGCCGACATAACTAAGCGCTCAATAATAATTACCCCAAATTCGGTCGGCGCCGTCGTTTCTAGGCAAGGTCGACAGAGACTGATTCAAAAATCGTAACACTTTTATTTGTTATTTTAAATGAATAAACCAAAGGAACGTCCCATTTCTGTGGGTTCCATCTCACTCTGGTATAAAAGGAAGCGAAGAAGTCGATCAATTAGCAGTAGATACAATATCTAATCAAGAATCACCTTACATTCAAAAAATTCCCTACACTGTCCAATCAAAAAATATATATTTAATTCTTGGCAAGTAATATGAAATCATACGACATCCAAACTGAAAGAAGTTAAGCCACAAGTCGAATTATTTCTATCAATACCAGAAAAACGAAAAGATCAAGTTGTATCAACCCGCCTGCGAATAGGTCATACACTCCTTACACATCAATATCTCCTCAACAAGGAACCAGCACCAGAATGTTTACATTGCCATGTTTCTCTTACTATAAAACATATCGTCGTCTGGACTGCAAAACCTCGTATCTGCGTTTTAAATAATTTTACAGGAGAGCATTAGATTTGATTTTTTCTTAAACTACAATTGAAATACCTACAGACTTTGCTTTAAATGAAACAAAATACACTTACTTTGGCTTTTATAATTAGTTTTATTAAAACGCAAATATCAAAACCAATTTTTTCCGAAATAACAAAACTTACGAGGTTTTGAACAAAAACTCTTAAACTGTTTAACGACATACGTGTTCTGGCACAAGCAAACTAAATATTAAATTAAATTAAATAGTTATTATTAAGAAAAAAAAAGAAAGTCTCAGGTAATTTCGTGAAACTGTAAACAAAAAAAAATTTCTTTGGATAGATATAGGTAAACATAATCGTAAATGTAAATTAATAACACTATTAGTGTGGAAGATCGTCATAAAATTTCCAAAACTGCTTATCTAGGACCGTTTTTAAAGACTGTAAATGATTGTACTTTTCAGTCTTAATTTTTGGACGAGTTTTATATAGCTGAGTAACTGTATAATTTCCACTCCTTGGTCTTTTAGGAAACTCTGTCCAGATATCATTATAATTAATTTTATATTTTATTTCACCGGCAGGAAGGTACATTAGACCATGAAGTTCCGAAACTTTAGGATCTTCGGCTTTGTAACCAGGTCTTATAGATGAATAATAACCAATTTTAGAAAAATCTTTAAAATCATCATAATGCATGTATTTTACGTTGTATGGATTTTTATGACGAGCTTCGCGACAAACATTTATATAATCGGTAGGCAAATAAATGTCTCTGTTTTTTAGTTTTCTGTCCAACGTCCTGTGAACCGAGTCCACTTCCATCTGACTATGCCCTTTTTCAAAAAACTTTTGATATATTATTATTTGATTTTCAATTGAAAATTTAAGAAGAGCATTCGATAATATACAGTTCTTGTTTTGGTAGCCACATCCGTCCCTGTAAATAATTATTTCTTTTGTACCAGCAAACTTTGAAACATAATTCTGGAGGTAATCAGACAACGTTGTCGCAAATATACTGGCCACAAGTCCTCCATGGCTCTCATCCCATAAATAACACGTCACTTCTCCATCAAATAAGTTGTAAATGGTATAATTATGCACACAGAGTTTTGTTTTATAGTATATTGCACTTGCTTTAAGTACAGGGGCTAGCTTAACAGCTTGTACGTCAACTTTTAATACTAATAACTTTCTATCACTTTCTTGACAAGCCTTTTCTAAGATGATATTATCATCTTAGAGTGTCCTGAATATTCTTGATATAGAAAACAGAATAATTTAAGTGCGGAATTTAAGGATGTGCTCACCAAAAACACAAGGTCTTTAATTAAATATTTCAAAGACATTAATTTGTATAACAAAATTTAAAAATTATCCACAACACAAATACAACACATACTACTTGTGTAAGTCCTTCTGCTAATAACTCTTAGTAGTTAATGCGGGCATGTTTGTATTAAATAAAAAAAAAAAAACCAAAATTTTTATTTAAGGAAAAAGTTAATGTTAATATTAAAATTTCAATGTAAAAATAAAGAATAATTAAAATAAATCTTAAAGTTTAATTATTTCTTTTAATTAGGCTATTAATTACTAATCATTTGAGTAAAAATCCTAAAAAATAAAGATTATCCTTCCAAAGACATTAAGTTTTAGATAAATATTTATTTAACGACTTTATTGTTATTAATTGAGGTATTGGTTTAAGGTAGTTTCAGCGTAAACCAACTTTTCGACAGATTTTGACCATTCCCTTTTAAAGCCCATGAAGAAAGTTTGTTACGTAATTCCAAAGTATTAGAATTGTTGATCCTTTAGAACGCGATAATTGATGTCAAATTTCACAAGTTTTTAGGTCAATTTCCTTATAATGCATGTAAAATTCCACAAAACTAGCTGTTTGGAAATTATTTGACAGTTTTGAATAAAAAACTAAAAAAATATAAAAAATGTTTTCTCAATGTATTTAAAAAAAACCTTCAATTTATAATTTTAAAAATATATAATTTAAAATTTTATTTATTTACTTATTTTAACCAGTTCATTTTTTAGAAAATAGTGATTTGACAATGTGCGCTCTTTATACTTAACAATACGTTTGCCTTTAACGTAAGGATTGTCACAATTTTCTTTTTTTTACAACTCACATTTGGCTTTTTGCATACTAGAAGTAAAATTTAATTTTTTGGCTAAATTCTTTTTTCATAAATTGTTCTTTGTGTCTTAGTTGTTTAGGTTCTTTTTTATTTATAATTATTTGTAAAATTTAAAACGTAATGTAAATATTACATAAGCTATGCCAATATACAGTGACTCACAGCCTAAATGATGCAGTCGCTATAAAAAAAATAATGATCCGTCGCGGGACGCCTGGCAGATGTGAAACATCAAAACTATTTCTTCTTCTTTTTTATTCTTTAATGTAGGCGGATTGCCTGTTTTTTTTATCGTCCCTCTGCCTATTGCACTGTTAAGTTGTGGCTGTATCGTTTTCGGGGGTGACCTAAACTTCTGCGACCCATTGGTGATTTGTGGTGTGCTGTTCTGACTATTCTTTCGTTGTCCATTCTACTGATCTGCTCATTCCACTCCCTCTTTCTGACGAGAACCCACTCATTAATGTTTTTTAACTTGCATGTCCTTCTTATATTCTCGCTTCTTTCTCTGTCCAAGATCGTTTTTCCAGTTATTCTACAAAGTACTCTCATTTCAGTTATCTCTAGAAGTTGTTTAGTTCTCGTTGTGTCTGATCGAGTTTCTGCCGTGTATGTTATAGTTGGTCTTACTATTGCCTTGTAAATTCATTCAAAATTATTTGCCACTGATCCCTGTCTCACACCATTTTTAATGTTAAATCATTCCATGCAAGCTCCGTTAATCCTGACACAAGCAGTGGAATCCTCGTAAAGTGATTTCAGTGCTCGTATTAAACTACCGCTCACCCCATATATAGACAATGTCGACCACAATTTACTCCTTACCACTCTTTCATAGGCCCTTTTCAAGTCTATAAAAGCGCAATAGACCTTTTGACTTATAGCCAAGAATTTTTCGACTATACCTCGTAATGAAAAGACCTGATCCATTCTCTTTTAAATCCTGCTTGCACATCCCATATTATCTTCTCAGTTTTATTCGTCACTCTTTTAATCAATATTTTTGCATTCAGTTTGCTGACTGTTAAGTAAACTAATACGATAATGGCCTTGCAATGGTATGGTACGGTACCACTCCTCCAACAAAGGTTAAAAAGACGGTACAGCAAAACAGTTACCACGCTTTGTCTAGCCTTCAGCATTTTTACTGTTATCCTGTCGTACCCAGCAGCTTTACCCAATTTTATACTGTTTAACGATTCCACAATTTCTGTCGTACTAATTTTACTTTTATTGCAACTTTCACTTATGTCTCTGAATGTACTTGTGTATCCTCTTTGTCAAATAAACTTTCAAAGTATCCGTTTCATCACTTTTATACGCATTTCTTTCCTTTTATCTACCATTTTGTCATCGTACATTCCCAAAACACTTTTATATCTATCACGCTTTACTCCTACCCAACTATTAAAATCACCCAACATTACCATTTTTTTATTCTGGTTACACTTATTCAGAATATTTTTCACACTATCTCAAAACTCCCGCCTCTCTTTTTGGGCTTCTAAAGATTAGTTCCACTGCGCATCTTGTGGGGCATATACCCCTAGCAAAAAGATACCAGTCAGACCAACCTTCAGTCTCACCTAGAGGAGTCTTGTGCTTACACATTCATTTATTCTAGCAGAGAGTATCACACCAACACCCTAAGAATCTCTACTGGTTTCCGGAACTTCTGACCAGTAGGCTGTATAAATTCCATGTGCTGTGGTTTTACATCCTTTTCGCTCGGTTTTATTCACACAAAAAACATTAATCCGTTTTTTTTTCTATCATCGTGTAAATTTGATCAATTTTATCATTTAATCCTCCCCTCACATTTAAAGTAGCAAAGTGAACAGTTGAACACCCCTTATTTCAATAAATAATTACTTGTATAATTTATGAGTGCTTTTACCATTAAATAACACATTTTGGTAAATTCAACAGCGGCTTATACACACAGTTTTTGTTGCGTTGGTTAAATTAACTACGAGTATAATAACAAGTTATGTCGTTTGACGAAGGGCTGACATCTAAGCTAATAGCTTCAAATAGTTTACGCCCCTGTTTCTTAAATTATAAAATTATAAAATAATTTTAGATTTATCCTTTTTAAATGCATTTTTTACATAGTTAATTTAAAATACAGGGTGGCCAACTGAAAACGAAACAGTGTAATTTGCAGGAACCTCGTCAACATTTTAGAAAAACGCTTAGACTCGTTGATTTTTGATTAAAGGGGGACATTTTTTTCCGGTATTTTTGACTCCACTACTTTTAACCATAAGCGATGGTAAGAATTACGCTAAAAATTTTAAATGGCATTGGGGGTCGAATAAAATGTCTTTTGAAAGCTCTAACAATTCTTTTTACAACATTCTTTAAATTTTTTATTTTCCCCAAAAGCTTTGAAAAAAATTACATGTTAAAACTATAATTATTTTAGTTGCTTACTTACTACTTAATTGAATAAATGTTCAAACTGATGACCGTTCGGTTCCATAATAATTCCATAATAAAGATATAATTATGTTCACGCACAATCCAAAGAATTTCAGTTTCACTTTTAAAATCCAATTTCTCAATAAGTAATGGGCAAAATTTAAAAATTTGAAAACTATTGTACGGAGAATTGTAAGAGTTTTTTTAAGATATCTTATTGGACCCTCGATGCTATTTAAAAATTTTAGGTTAATTCATACCCTTGCTTGGGGTTACAAGTAGTGGAGTCAATCATACCGGAAAAGAGTGTCCTTTTTTAATCAAAAATCGATGGGTCTATGCGTTTTTCTAAAATGTTGACGAGGTTCCTGTAATTGGCTCTGTTTTGTTTTTGGTTGGTCACCCTGTATATTATCATAATTGTTTTATTTAAAATAATTTGAAAGCATTTATTGGCAAGTGAAGGTAAAGTACTAAAAAATTCGCGAAAAAATGATCCAAACCGATAAAAATAAAATAAAGTAATTAAAATACAAATAAAGTTAATAATTGTTAGCAAACACTTATTATGAAAAACAAGCCGTATGGTGTCATTGGACATCCGATAGAATGAAGTACCTTACTCTATTGGACAAATATTTTTTTTTACACATAAATTTTGATCAAGGTATTTTTTAAACAGTGTTTTTGTTAAAACTCTTTTGACGCTTAAAATAGCACAGATTAGTTGGAAGTAGTTTGGTTTTAAACAAATAACAATACTTTAATGGCAGTCATTTTTAAATAAAAAATTATTTTAACAATGGCTTTAGCTTCAATGTCAGGGACTTGTTTACATATAATTTCCGTTAACAAATAGCAAACAGCAGGAGTGAGCTTTAAACCTGTAGATGATCTCTAATTACTTCGCTTATATACAGAGCTTCGGTACACTTAATGCGCTTTAGAAGTCACCACCTGTTGGAATTCTTTCAGCGGTAATTGCAACTGATTTAACAGCATCTCGCAGTCGCATGAGAATTTCTCTTTATTATTTGAATTTCCAACGGTACAATTAAATTAGTTCTTACAGTCGTAGACTGTAATTAAAACGTTTGGCATTCCTAGAAATCGATAGGCTTTTATTGTTTACATAGAAACTAATTTACGTTAAAAAACTTATTTTTTTGCACCAAATGATAATAATAGTCAAGAATAAAACATATAGTATCATTTATTTAGCGTATGGCATTAAAAAACAATAACAAACAGTAGCAATACAAACATTACAATCAGGGTTACAAACAAACATTTAGCGAATTGATATAAGCTATTGATTCTGGCGTAGCCATCAGGAAATCTTCGGGTGTCCCTGCATAGAATGTTATTGGGCATTCTTCTGTGATGTGTTTAATTGTTTGGTTCTCTCCACATTCGCAGAGGGGAGTCGCTGTCTTGCCCCACTTATGCAGGGAGTAGGCACATCTACCATGCGTGGTCCTGATTCTGTTTAAAGTTGCCTATGTTTTTCGTGGCCAGTCATACCCTGAAGGCTTTTGGGTAATGCATGGGATTTGGTTGTTCTGCTTTGAGGTCCATTCTTCGTGCCAAGCGTTAGTCAGGCTAAATCCTTCTTCGGTGGCATCTATAGCTGTTCTGATGGGTGGTTTTCTGGATCGTAGGCGATTGTGGCTGGCTCCTCAATATTTTCGAGAATTGGCAGATTTCGGTTGTTTATTATCTTTTCATACTTTCTCGTTAGTGCGTTTGTGCGACGCAGGTTGGGGGGTGGTATGTGGCTGAGTATTGGGAGCCACTTCACCGGGGTAGATCTAATGACACCCGCTATCATTCTCATTGCGTTGTTCAGTTGAGCGTCAATTCTATGGATGTGAGGGCTGTTAAGCCATACTGGTGCACAATATTCAGCAGCTGAGAAGACAAGGCTTAGAGCTAAAGAGCGTAAAGAGGACGCCGATGCACTTCATGTTGTTCTACAGAGTTTTTGTACGATGTTATTTCGCGTTTTCAATTTATCTGCTGTTTTTGTTAAGTGCTCCTTGAATGAGAGTGTTCTGTCAAGTGTTACGCCTAGGTATTTTGGCGTTTTGTTGTGTTTTAGCCATATATTCTTAAATTTGAGTTTAATCAGTAGTATTAAACAGTTCTTGTTAAAAATTTCGTTTATTTTTAACTGTAGAATGTTTCTTCAATCCATTCCTTGATTTAAAAACCTCATGATTACAGCCGATAGACGCGTTCTATAGGCAACTAATTATTCACTTGGTTCCTTAGATAGGCGCTTGCTATAGGCAACCAATTATACATAAAAGTCACAAGAAAATCCAGTAGAAAAGCTGACATTAACGCGGCTATTACGAAACTATTGACCACTTCCGTTTGAGCATTTCGTCCTTCGCCTTTGTAGAGAGTTTAAGCAAGCTTACTTTTAAAACACCAGGTGGTAAAAATGTACACCAATAAAATTAGATAAAATCCTATAATTTAAAATCCAACAGCCAGTGAAAATTTTCAGGAGGCTTGAAACTGTAAGCTCCTTGTATAAATTCTACAATATATTATCGATGAAAATTGTATTTGTTTTATTTACTTTATAAACGAAATTCACAGCGATAAAGCCAGAAAAACTGACAGCCTACAGCAAATAGACATCTACGAGCCAGCCAACTAGGTATTGAAGATTCAACATCCCATCGAGGCACGGCGAGATTTAACAAAGGCAGGAATTTATCATCCTACATATTACTTCAACTTTTTCTCTTCATCATCTAGCTTTTTATTTCTCCTTGTTTCTTGCCGTCGCGTCGACAGTTATTATAACCAAAATAATTTACAGAGTGGACCAAAAGTCTGGAAACGGACAATTATCTCGTAAATTGCTAGTCCAAATTGTACAAAATTTAAAATAAGCCTATTTTAAGATACGGAGATTCCAGATTTGACATTTGCAATCTTGTCAGATTTGTCGTTTCTCTGATATTATTTGCAACTTTGGTTTTTTAAATACATCACCCTGTATATTCAGTTATTATTGGAATTTTATTAATACGAGTTTAGCCATATGTAACACTTATGATTTTATGTACTCTTAAAGGTCCAGTCAAGGTCCAAACAATCATGGAAAAATGTGGTAGACGCATTTTACTATGAATTAGAGTACTGTTAACTTACAAATGGCATTTTAAACACTAGATTAAGTAATCATTATGTTAATAATGTTATCTTTTTATTGTTACGTATAAATAAAGTTGAATACAGTTTGTTTTAAAAAAATTATTAAATTAATTAGGCGTTGACACACTTCTGTTTTATCTATTTAAGACCTTCTAGACTACATAAAATCATAAGTGTTACATATGGCTGAACTTGTATTAAAGAGGAGATTTCAATAATGACTAAATATACAGGGTGATGTATGTAAAAAACCAAAAGTGACTAACAATATCAGAATAACGGCAAATCTAACAACATTGTAAATGTCAAATCTCGAATCTCCGTATCTCATTATGGGCTTATCCCAAATTTGGTATAATTTGGACTAGAGATTAACGAGATAATTGTTTGTTTCCAGACTTTTGGTCCACTCTGTATATACTTTTTTTTTAAAACTACCTGGAGAAGTATTCAGTAACATTATAATAGTATTTAGGCTCATAAACATAGATAAATAATAACAGTTTACATAATTTATTATACCTAATCAGAAAATCAATATAATATTGCCGTAATTAAGTTTAAACATTAATTTTTATGATTTTTTAACTTTTTATTATGTTAAAATAAAAAAAAATAATTTATATCTATTTAAAAAAAAAGTAGCAGTAGTAAAAAACGAAGAAATATAGCTTAATTCCTAAATAAGTTCTTTGTAAACAAAAGAAGATGCAACAAATAATGAGTACATATTATCATTCCACTCACGATGAAAGTGTATTGCTTTGGGAATCTTCAAGGAAATTATTTGTTTCTTGAATGAAACATAAACCAAATTATGATACTGGGGAATTGTATTTAATGTTATTTAGTCTCGAGATAATCAGGGTAATTATTTAAAGTATTATGAAACCAATTAAAATATATTTATGCATTTTAAAATCAGTACTGGGTACAAGAAACTTTTAACTGAATTAGACCAAAACAGAAAAAAACAAAAACTACCATAAAGAAGATCAAAAAATATATTTAAAAATGCAAAAATTTTTAATTGCATAACCCATTAAATTACTAATAAAGATAATTGCACTGAGTAAACACGAATAAGGCATGTAATCACCAAAGAATAATTCAGTTGAGCAGTAAACAAACCAAAGAATATAAAAGCAGTAAAAGAAATTTAGAATAAAAAAACAACAAATATTCATTTAAAATTATTTTGATTTCTTTAAGAATGACCAAAACTATTTTTAAATATGGTAAAGAACAAAAAAAAAACAGAAAACTCGTTAAAATAAGATCAATGTTTTGTTTTCAGGAAAAATAAAGATGATAAGGAAGCAACTTTAGCACTAAAGCATAAAATAGAAAGTTAAATAAATGCAAATACAAGATTTTTGTGACATTTATATATCTGAAAAAACCTTTCTAAAGGTATATTAAAACATTTATTTAAAATCTTCCCTTTTTTCTTTGGGTGCCATCTTCTATCAGAGACTCTTACTTTATTTGCCGCCACTCTGAAAAGTTCTATTGAGCTACAGTTAAACCAATCCCTTAAATTTCTCAACTATGAAATTTTCTTACTACCAATGCTACTGCATTCCTTTATCTTTTCTTGCATAATTGTTTAAGCATCTCATACTGCTGTCCTCTCATTATATGTCCCAGGTATTGTAATTATAATATAATATATATAATAATATAAAATTGTGACGTTGGGAAACAGATGAAATGAAATCTCACTGGCATAAAGTGCCAGGATAAAGGCAAGCGAATAGGCTAGTAAGTCTTCGCCAAGGAAAGCTAAACAGCTTCTCGAGTTGGTCAAGAAAGACTTGAAACTGGTGACGGGAATCCTCACTGGAAACTGCCCTCTAAGGTACCACCTGAAAAAGATGGGCAAAACAGAGAGTGATAGTTGCCGCTACTGCGAGAACTTCGCTTAAACTACAGAATATTTGCTTTGCGAATGCCCAGCGCTTTTCTGCAAAAGGCTTAAGTTTCTGGAAGGGGCCTTCCTAAAGCCCTTCGATGTCAGAAACTTAGCCCCAGGAAACTGATAAACTTTACTCGAAGTCTCGGAATCCCGGGCCTCGAATAGATTAAGGGTTATGCACAAAAGATCTGATAGGTCGAAGTGCTTGAAAGGCAGCATGGCCTTCACGACCCACCCTACAATCTTCAATCTACAATCTACAATCTACAATCTACAATCTACAATCTACAATCTACAATCTACAATCTACAATCTACAATCTACAATCTACAATCTACAATCTACAATCTACAATCTACAATCTACAATCTACAATCTATAATCTACAATCTACAATCTACAATCTACAATTTACAATCTACAACCTACAATCTACAATCTACAATCTACAATCTACAATCTACAATCTACAATCTACAATCTACAATCTACAATCTACAATCTACAATCTACAATCTACAATCTACAATCTACAATCTATAATCTACAATCTACAATCTACAATCTACAATTTACAATCTACAACCTACAATCTACAATCTACAATCTTTTTCTTGCTTTTATGGTTTAAAATCTTGCGTACATACAAATAGTCACGCCTTTTTCCCATAAGGGTAGGCAGAGACCACTTCTTTCCGCATGCCACGTTTTATAAAAACGTCTTTTGCTTCTTCTACTTTCATCAGTTCTATCATACATGCTTATCGGTTGCCGGTACTCCTGACCCGGTCTTTCTTTAAAACAATTGCGTCCAATCGAGATAACTTTGCCTGTGTAGACTTGACTTAATAATTTACATTTGCTTTATAAATCTTTTTTTAATTAATTAATATTAATTAATAATAATTAATATTCTAATAAAATAAAGTTATAATTATGAAGAATTGTAGATTATAATTTACATATTTTATGCATTTACAAACACGTTCAAGCAAGCTATTGGTAATAAATTAGTAATTTAAAAGTAGCAATAACTAAATAACGTAATAATAAAATCTAAATTTATTTTTAGAATTTGTACAGGAATAAAAATTATTTGCGGGAATTCCAGCGTGCATTATAAAATGTAATGTTCTAAATTGCTTTAAAAAAAAGACAAAATACAAAATGAAATTGACTAAGCGAACACAAAACCAAAGTTAAATGTTCACCCCATTTGTGTCACAGATGACTTGTATTCAATCAATCCGAACGACGGGGATGATTACCTACTCCATCTTTTAATTAAATTTGTTTATTGGGGTGGAACTTACCTTTCGCACGCACCCATCGACTACACTTTTTTAAATCTTTGCATTATCCTTTTATATTTAAATAAACAATCACACTCAAAGTATGTTTTTTTGCGGTGCTTTTTTGAGTGCATTTACATCATTTTTTAAATTATAATTGACAACTTAATGCTAAAAGCTTTGGCATTGTACAACAAGTATTAAATTGATAATTCACATTATTAACATGGGTTATGTAAAACAAATATAAAGAGATGTTAAAAAGAAGTCCCAATTTCTAGGATTTCTTGTTCCAGATAAAGATGTTTAAGGAATAAAAATTCTAAAAAAAAGACAAATACTTCAGTGTAAACAAACTAAAACCCTAAGAAATAATTTAAGAAAATTAATTTATATTTTAATATAAAGTTGGTTAATTCTTATTTTATTTTGATGTTCATTTTTAAGTTTATCAATTATATAAATTTTATAAATAGTAAGCTATGCATATTTTGTTTCGTTGTTAATATTAATATTAAATTAAAATATTAATATTAAAATAATTAGTTTAGTTTTGCAGTTTTAAATAATTTGATAAGATACAAACAATTTTGTGTGGTACCTACTTCCGATAGATTTTCATAAAAGGTAAGCTTTTTTTTTACTGAAAATAGTCGCAAAAAGGGTAGACCTATCGTGTGTGCCGCGGACGGCCCGCACTGCGAATATTGGAAGGTAAAGGGATTATGGAAAGGAAATGATTGTGGACCCGCTTTTTAAAAAGTTGCAGATCATAGTTCTATGAAAAAACTTATTTTGGAAGCTTGTTCCATTTCGTAGCAGCACTGTAAAAGAAGGATTCTTGATGGAGATTGGTCCTTGTAGTGTAAATGGGTGAGACTTATCAGCGTGCCGAGTTCTTCGGCCGACTGTGGCCAATGGTGGTATAAATGTTTTTATTTCTCTGGAGCATCTGCAATGGAAATATCTGTAGAGTAATGACTGGTCTGCAACTCTTCTTCTATGTTCTAGTGGGTGAAGGGAATCTGTGAGAATTAAGCTGTTTATCAACCGAATGGCTCTTTTCTGAATGGAATCTAGAAGACGAAGAGAATGTCTTGGTGCTGAATCTCAAATGAGCGAGCAATACTCCAGTAGAGGTCGGATTTGAGCCTTGTACGTCGTCAACAGTTGATCAGGATTAAAAAACTTTCTAGCTTTCCACAGAAAACGTAGCCTTTGGCTTGCTGACTTTGTTATGTTAGCAACATAGTCAGCTCATAAATTGTTCCTATTTTAAAAGTAATACATTTTTTTATGGTAGACTGTATACATTTTTGACTCCAAATATTTGGAAAAGCTCACGTAAGTTTCCTTAAGTTAGTTCAAATATTGTTAATTTTTTAAACAATTGCCCCTATCAACAAACCTTTTACTTAGTATCGTCTTTTACGATAGCTCGCAGATTTACTGGCACAGATTTACATATAGACGTCAAACAGTTTAATTTCACTACTCAACCGACTTCAATCGTTATTTTAATTATTATTTTTGCAACTAGCCGCCATCTTATCCTCTAATCGGATAATTTATCGTTTACATATCGTGTACATTTTTATAAACCATTTTATGTGGAGTGTTGTTACCAAGATCAAGAATACAGACCGTACAACACCAAGGAACTTCTTAGATTTAACGTGGTAAGTTGTAGGAAAAATTTGATTTTTATTTTTACTTAAAAAATAAATCAAAGTTACAATTCACTTTTCGAACTACTTTCGTTCGAAACACCAAAATATAAAAAAAATAAATCCAGCAAGGAATTTAACTGAACAATAGGTAGTGCAGACCTCAGATTTATTGATAAGGTATGTTGAAATTCCGTAATCACGTAATTTCAACAGTTTAATCCTCTCTTCAATTCATTCCTTAATTTAAAAACCTCATTATTACAGCCGATAGACGCGTGCTATAGGCAACCAATTATTCATTTGGTTCCCCAGATAGGCGCCTGCTTCTTTTTACAATGCCTATTCGGTCCGAATGTTAGCAATCATTCTGGCTATCATTATATTGTTTGCTGTGGCACAAAATAGCCCGGTTGTGGTAGTAAAGAACCACGTTCTCAGGTTCTTCAGCCATGAGATACGTCTTTTTTCCGGTCTTCTCTTTCCTTGGAGAATTCGTTGTAGTATTCCGTATCGACGTTTATTGCGCATAATGTGACCAAGGTATTCTAGTTTTCTGGTCTTTGTGTGACCTACTTTATTATATTCACAGGATGAAATTAAAAAATAGAACACAATGTGCTGACGGCAGTTGTTCGCCGGAGAACAGATAAGTGAGTTCGAATTTTTTATGGCTCTAAGATTAAAAATTCAAATTCAAAAGGGCGCCACTCAATTTGGATAATTGCTATACTATATTTGGAGAATTGAGAAAACCAAATACCTACCTTCAACAAATACCTGAAATGATATAGAATTAAATTTTCTTAGATATCCGGGTTGGGCAAATGGGAGAATAAAAACCATATCACATATAAGAATATAATAAAAACACCAAAATGGACAAAGCAAAAATATGTCAAGGACCAGAGTAATAGATCATATCAGTAATAGTTAAATCAATTAAATAATATATATAACGTATAACACAAATATTATAACATTACATATTATATATTATAATATATTACCATATATAATACATATAACAATATTAACTAATATATTATATCAAGATACATACATTTATATACCGGGTGTTATACCTCTCAAAGTAACCAAAATGAGGTATATTGGTAAGAAATAAACCTGTGACTAAATCCGCTGTCACATAGTAGTATGTGAGAACTTCACAAGAGCTCTTTAGATTATAGTTTATAAAATTATCACGGTGGTATGATATGCGATATCAATAATTAGTTATTAACAAAAATGATGGTATGAAAATTACCAATATGAATAATTAGTTATAAATAAATCTAAAAAAGTAAGAGAACACTGAAGGTGTAAAAAAACCTGGTGTTAAGGTCCAATGGTCCATATGTGTAGCCTTTATCCAAGGTCCACTTGATGTAGTTGAAGACAGCAAAAACGAAAAAAGGAAGAAGACATGAAGCAGACAGGAAACAGACAGGAAGCAGAAGAGAAGATAAAAAGAAGGCTCAACCTTCCAGGTCAGCCAGGGGTCGATGATGCAGCTCAGCAGGTCGCCAGCCTCTACCGGCTACTACTGGTCCTCATCCGGTGGTTGTCTGTCGACTCTGGCCAGGATTTAAAAGTGACTCGGTGTTGGCCCTCGTGGGAATCTTGACCAGAGTAAAGAGTTGCCACAAGAGTCGTCGTTCGATTGCCAGGATTCTGATGATGGGGGCTAAGCTGTACCCTAACACCCTAACAAAAAAATAGTCCCATAAGAGGACATGTGCAAAAGAAAAAAACCAAAAAAATGAAGTAGGTATATTTTCAACCTGATCGATATTATTGCTGGTTCAAAAGTCATAACTTACCTTCTGAGAAGGGAGGTAAAACTAGAAGATAGCCAAAACAGCAAACAGGACTAACAGGACATCAGGACAAAAATGGCGGCGTTCTTACCGCATGGCAGTCTCCCGGTGGTCGGCACAAATCCCCATATAAAGGCTCCAAAAACCACAAACGATGGGTGCGACTTGAACTCGGCCCCAACGGCACTTCGTAGATTCCCCCAAAAGGGTTAATTTCCGGTTAAACACACCGAAAAAAGAATCTTAAAAACGAGTCAAGTGCTCCTCATCATGGCTACACAGAAAATACCCTCAGTTCGCAACTCAAGGACGGATACCATCACCTATTTCCAAAAATTACCAAAAAAGCTGCACATCCTGTATGAAATCAGCGCCTGTTTTGAATTCCTAGCCTTTCATTGGTCAGAACCATAAATGCTATCCCGTTTGACAGAACGAAATCCAACGAAAGTAATCAAAAAAGATCATTCTTCTTTTTTATTTTCTGCTACGGGTACGAACATTAACGGCTAACCGACTTGAGACCGAAGATCGATGACAGAAGCTCTATGAAAGAAGATCAATGACAACCCAAACAATGACATCGACGTCTAGAAAATAAATATAACCTATTAGACTCCATAAGATTATATTATGAAAAATAAAGAAAAAAACCCAGTAAATACCCAGAGATCTCATTCAGAATCAACAAAATCCTGGGACAACCTTCAATAGCCTAGAATTCATCACACTAGAGAACACAACGGTATGTCGCCTGCTTACATGTGAATGGATGTTTTTATTGACTCTATTATCTTCAATTTCAGGCCTAGGATCAGACAGGTAGCCAGAAATTATAAGATTCCTGCAGCTTAATTACATCACTTTCAACAGCCCTTAGAATGTCAGAAGCAAGAGTATTACCTAGTGTTGGAAACCTGTGAATTTACTAGCATTCAACTATAGGTTAGGTTAGGTTTTATGTGAGTGGGGCGTGGTCGCCCCTCCACCGCGACCGTTAGTAGGTCTATTGTGGCTCACCTCTAGAGGCTACAGTTCACCGTACAATCCAGCCCTTCTTACGAAGTTCTTGGTTGTATAGGGTGAGATTTTTTTAAAATCGGTAGGTTCTAGGTTAGTGTAACCAAATATGTTGAACCTTATTCTTCCCAGGCCGGGGCATGAACATAGTATATGTTCAGCAGTTTTGTCTTCCACGCAGCAAAATCGACAGTCAGTTTGTTGGTTCAGATCTATCTTTCTGAGGTGGTATCTCAGACGACAGTGTCCCGTAAGCAGTCCTGTTAGAATACGCAGGTCATTTCTGCTCCATTCTAGGATCTGCTTAGTTGTGTTTCTCGAGGGTTGTAACGGTAAAAACGCCTTCGAGTGGGTTAGCCCTGGTAAGTCGGACCAGTACGTGAGTATTTTCCTCTCCGCTCAGTCCGAAATAATTGTTTTGGCGGCACTTGTGGTGACTCCAAAAACCGGTTCTGGTCCAGTGAACGCAGATTCGGCCACCTGTTTTGCAAGGGTGTCGGCTTTTTCGTTTCCTTCCACCCCCTGATGCCCTGTTGTTCGCACCAAGGTACTCTAAGGATTCAATGCAATTCCATACAAGTTTAGAATTTATCTTGTTGGAGCTCAGTGCTTTTAAAGCGGCCTGGCTGTCTAATATTATATTTATGTTTTTGTTTGCTAGAGGTCTGTTGGTCAACTCTCTTGCACACAATTCGATAGCGAATATTTCAGCCTGAAAGATTGTGGCATACCTGCCAAGACTGGTAGATATTTCAATCTTTGGTTTCCTGCTGAAAACACCGGCCCCAACTTCATCTGGGGTTTTTGAGCCGTCTGTGTACATTACGTATTCAGTCTCTGGGAAGAGGATTTGTCCCCTCATCCATTCGTCTCTCTTCGGAAAGAGGACTTTGAACGACTTTTCTACGTGTATTTTTGTGGCTAGCAAGTCAGGAACCATCCCAAGAATTTGGTGGTTTTTTGTTTCACTTAGTATTTCGGAGTGATCCCCGAGTTGCTCTTCATTTATTTGCTTTTCCAAAGACAGGAATGTATAGGAAGCTATCCTGGCCTCTTTATCTAAGAGAATATCTAGGGGAGGGAGATGTAGGAGGTGTTCCATCGCTGCCGTTGGTGTGCTGGACATAGCTCCAGTTATGGCTAGGCATGCCAGCCGCTGAAGGCCAGCAACCTTTGCTCTAGCTATCTGTTGTAACCCTTTGGTCCACCAGACTACTGAACCATACGTGACTATAGATATTATCATTGTTTGATAAATCCAGTAAATTTTTTTCCAAGTGGGCGTTCCAGGTGAGTCTTTTATCCAGAACTACACCCAGGTATTTTACTTCCGTCGCAAATGGAATGCTTTCTCCGTATAGGACAGGCTGCCGAAGCTTATCCAGCTTTTTCCTTTTCGTAAAAGGAATAATTACAGTTTTTCGGGGGTTTACAGACATCTGTTCCCTCTCGCACAATCTGTATACTGTGTTAAGAGCTTCTTGAAGGACGTTTGAGATCGTCGCTTCAAATTTACCTCTAACTATTATAACCAGATCATCCGCATAGCATTGAAAATCTACTCCCTGCATGGAAAGCTCGCTCAGCAGAGAGTCGACTAGAAGTGACCACATTAGGGGGGAAAGTACCCCGCCTTGTGGACACCCCTTCTCCGCCCTGAACCTAACCGACTCTCCATGCAATGATGATATTATATATCTGTTTTCAATCATGTTTTTGATCCAGTTACAGATTTTACCGTCTATCCCTCTATCCCTAATTGATGTATAGAGTGACTGTAGTAAGGCGTTATTAAACGCTCCTTCTATATCTAGAAAAGCTGCCAGCGCAATTTCCTTATGTTTAAGGGAATGGCCGATCTTTCCTACTAGATTGTTTAGAGCTAAATCCGTAGATTTGCCTGTTTGGTAGGCATATTGGTGGGGGTTTAAGGGATGTTCCCTAAGATTCCACTCTCTAATATGTCTATCAATAATTCTTTTCAGAGTTTTCATTAAGAATGAGATAAAGCTGATCGGCCGGAAGGATTTGGGTAGCATTCAACTATATGTGATGTTTGTTTTGAAATAGTGGTTTTGATAGATGTTTTATTCAGGAATTTGATATCAAAACTGAATGTTCTCTGTAAGTGCAATGCCCAATAAATGAAAAATTTATTATATAAAAAACAAAATTAACAGGTAGCAATTTCAAATGCTACATTTGCAATATCCATGACTTCTAACTTCTTGTTAGTACTGATTGGTTGGTCACATGGTCGGTCCATGGAATCTACGGAATTCTACGGTACAGCTACATTCCAAATGATTGTAGTTTTTTTGTGGTAGCCTCCGTTAACGTTCATGTTTCTACACGATACAGCAACACAAAGAAGACGTAGCATCAAAGAAGCCTTATTTTGGTGTTCATTTGTAAATGTTTGTTTTTGAAGAGTGATGCCATTTTTATAAATATTGTTCTCGCTTTCTCTATACGGCAGCGAATTTCTTATAAGTGATCTCACTGCTCATTTATCATGGTCCCTATGTATTAATATTGGTGCGTTCTTTTGTTGTTTTCATTATAAACTGTCAGTTGTACATTATTAATAGAAGATTTGCTTATGACTATATATTTAGGTTAGTTAGTTAGGCGCGTGCTATAGGCAACCAATTATACATAAAGATCACAAGCAAATCATTAGATACGCTAACATCAGCGCCCTAAAACAAAAACTACTTTTGACCGCTTCCGTTTAGGGACTTCGTTTTTGGTCTTTATCGAGAGTTCGCTTAGAAAACCCACGCGGTACCACGTAGCATTAAATTTTCAGTTTTAACAAAAATGTTCATTTTTATTACAGCAATAGAATAACATGTGAATCCTATTAAGGATAAAATACTGTTTAGGTCGACAGCCAGTGACAATATTCTAAAGAATAAAAGAGACCTGAATTTGTACAATTGATCATGTTTCAATAGACGACAAATTGACCTACTTCAACTTCTCTTCTTCTTATTTCTCCCTGTTGCTTGCCGTCGCGTCGACAAGGTATTTTTATAGAGTTATGTTGCGAATTTTTTTGACAAAAATCGTTTCACAATAAGTCGTATGGTAAGACGCTTAAATAAGGTAGAAAATTATTCTATAAGGCCACGGCAAGAGCGAAAACGATGCACTAACGAGCGAGATGAACGTTTTATTAGAAAATACGCTTTAAGAAATACAGAAATGCAGATAAAAATAAATTTTTTAAAGATTTTATTGCGTTATAGTAGTCTTTTTGGAAATAGTTGAAAAATATAGGTAAAAAACCTGATGCGGGGATTTTAATAAAGAACCAACATTGCTTTTCCTACACTAGACCAATTGCAATTGCTAAAGTATGCAACTCTTTTGGCAACGCTATGATAATCGTATGTATGTATAAATGTATGTTTTGATATTAAAAAATTAAATGTTTAATAACCTAGTGCTAAGCAACATGCCATAAAAGCAGTTAGTTAAAAATTGTTGAAAATTAGTACTTTCAACTGTACAATTCCTCTCTGATTTTTTTTTGATATTTAAAACCACTCAGTACGACCCTGACGCCGACAAAAAAATCATCTAAAAACACGTGCATTCATTATCCCTCCAGAATATTCCGAAAGTGTCGCGTGCAATTGTAGAAATCAGCTATACGATTACGTGAAAAAGACGGTAAACACAAAGCCACTTTTGACCGGGCTTTCGGTCTCTTAACCTTTTTCGCATTTTGACCGTCAAGCAATGCACAACGCCAGCCGAAGCACACAATTCTCGCTGCTAAGAGCACGCTTTAAAAAAACACAACGTGGTAAAATGCACATCAATATAATCAGATAAAATAAATGAAATTTAAAGCTAACAACCAGTGAAATTATTCTTCAGATACAGGATGCTTGAAACTGTAAGCTCCATGTATTAAATTACGCAATGTACTCTCGATGACAAGTATGTTGTTTTATTTAATGTGATTAAAAAATTTACGGCGATAAAAGACAGTAAACCCTTCAGCCAACTTGACTGAAGTATTAAAGGAATCTAACATCTACGTTGCGGAAGACGTCGTCAATAGCAAGAGTGAGTCGAGGTATCAGAGGTTTCGGTGAAGCTGCCCACACCTCAGCGCATTTCCACAGCTTTTCGCTTTGATTCGCCACTGCTCGCTCCTCATCGTCGTCGCCTGGCGTCAAAAATGGTTGGTTGGTTCCAAATGCGTTAAGCTACCCATTTGGTCGTGTTTCTTCTTGCTTTTCAAAATATATTAATAATTTTATTTTGTTTTAATAGTTCCGGTCATACTAAAGGATGTTCATTTCTGTCACTTAATTACATAAGGGACAAGAGGGAGAGTTAACAATCTATTCTATGCAGGTGTTAAGCCAGGCAGTTATGCCCTGTTAGGAGTCCAAGTTTTTTTATTGCTTCTTTGCGATGTAGTTTAAAAATCAAATCTGGGTTTTTTTAATTTTTTCTCTTTTATCGAATCTTTTCTATATTTTTTATTGTTTTGTAGTGTAATCAATCTTTCAGCTAAATAAAAAGGAACGTTTCTTACGGTGGTAGTTGGAATTTATAATCCTCTCTTGCTAATGTGTCTGTTTTCTCATTAATAATGTTACTAGCTTCCATGGCATTCCCTTTAATCCACACGTGGCCATCTGGTAGTTTAAAATAAGTTACCTGTATGCATGATGCGTCCCAATGTAATATTATCTTTCGGAAGTTAAGTTAGTTAAGAATAAAAGCAAATAATATAAAAATAAAATTTTTAAGATAGAAATATTCGTTGGTTTATTGTCAGTTTACATATTTTTGTTATTGTTTTTAATTCTTTTGAACAGAACGTAAAAAATAAAACAAATGGCTGGAATACCATATCACTAATAAAATAAATGTGTTTCTTTTATACATAAACCCAAAAACAATAAATTTATCATTAAATTAGATTTTATGCAAAACGTGAGTAAAATGAAACTCGTCAAAATCAAGCAACTCGGCATTTTCTTATCAATAAAGACCAGGACCTTTTGTCAACGGAGGTTTATCATAGAAGAGGTTTCAATATATACGTGACTGTTTCCTTTAGATATCCTAATGTGAGAAAACGTCCCTTCTAATCTGTTCAGAGCCGTAACAGGACGAAACACGTAAATTTTTGTTGTTAAAGTTCAAACAGATTGTTTTTTTTTAAATCTAGTTAAGTACCTAATTTATTTTACAATTTTATTTTAAGCCAAAATTATACAGTTCTTAAAGCTTACTGATACAAAAAAAAACATTAAACAGGAAAACGAAAAATAGAGAAATTAAAAAAAAAAATTGGTATTTACCTAGATGATAAAAATTATAGAAAACTATAATACTATTATGGAAATTTTTAAATAATTTTGACAGTAGAAATAAATATAAAAATGTATAAAACTGATTTTTAAAAAACCAGCTAATTTCGCTGTATGTAAACCTATACTATAGGTATATTTCGGTCGATTATATATCAGAAATCAACTACGCTCGTGGCTTTATGCCTACGACAAGCATTGAATTACATCCGATAAATAATCGTGCATAAACCCATTTCGGGTGATATGCAGATGCTTGCAAAGTAAAAGAAAAAATTATTAAATTTATCTATTCGAAGTGACCAACTATATATCACCCGAAATGGGATTATGCACGATTATTTATCAAATTAAATTCAATGTTCGTTGTAGGCATATAGCCAGGAGTGCAGTTGTTTTTGATGTATAATCAACCCAAATATACCTATAGATAGTATAAGTTACCATGCAGCGAAATTAACTGAAACTTTAGAACTTTGTTTATTTTTATTGGTACTTAGATATGCTTATACTGTTATCTCACATCCATAAAAAAATAAAGGTTTATAAATAGTGTTATTGAGCTTGTGAAAATAATATAATAATCCAAATTAGTAAATAAATAGTATATCTCTACGAAATGTGAGTCAGATGTCACAGTGACAGTCAAGTTTCTCTACGTTCCTCTTTATGTAATGGATGTAAGACGCAAATGCACACTTGTTAGTTACACATGCGCCCTGCGGTGTTATACAACCGTGGCGTTGTGTCCCAAAAATTTTTCTAGTGTTAGATTAAAATACAGATGTATTTAATTTTGGGGTGATTTAAAATATTAAAAAAATAAATGCATTAACCATTATATGTATAAAAAATTCCAATTTAATCTGTGTATTCAAAAGGAATATTAGTGATATATTTAACGACAAATTAAAACTAATCTATTCTAAAAATATAATAATAACTATAGGTTTTTTTTTCTTCTTTTTTTAATGTAAGCAATTTGCTTGTTTTTCTTCGTATCTTCTGCCGTTCAATTATTAGGAAGGGTGTCGCTCCATCTCTTGCGGGGTCTTTCAACGCTTTGGCGCCCTAAGGGCGACTTGTCTCTAGTTATTTTGACCATTCTGTCGTCATTCATCCGGTCTATGTGTTCGTTCCATTTTCTCTTTTTTCCCAGTATCCATTCATTTACATTGTCTATTTTACATGTTCTTCTAATGTCCTCGCTTCTCTTACTGTCAAAAAGTGTTTTTCCAGCGATCCTGCGCACTATTTTCATTTCGTTGGTTTCTAATATTCTCTTTGTGTTAGATGTATCTGGTCTAGTTTCCGCTGTGTATGTTAATATTGGTCGGATGACCGCCTTGTAGATTCGGGATTTGGTCTCGATTCCGATATATTTGTTTCGGAGGATTGTATCGTTGAGGTAAGCTGAGGTTCATGCTGCTTTTGCCGCTTGGTTTCTTACCTCCGCCTCGATGTCACCGTATCTTGATATTTCTATGCCTAGGTATTTAAATTTCATCTCCTGTTGTATAATTTTATCATCCAAAACCAGTTTGCATCTGTTAGGTGTTTTTGAAGTGGTCATGCATTTCGTCTTTGCTGCAGATATCTTCATTTTTAGACTTTTTGCCGTTGTGTTAAATTTGAATCGTAACCTTTTTAGGTCATCTTCGTTTTCTGCAATCAGAACAGCATCATCGTCATAGCATAGGATTTTGACGTCTTTGTTCCCCATTTTATACCCTTTCAGGTTACGAGTGCTTTTTATTATTTCGTCCATATCATTGTATTGTATTGTCATTATTTTTTATTTTTTTATTTTGTTAAAATATTGTTTTTTTTATTTCTATATAAATTTAAATAAACATAAAAATATAAAAGAGTGAGCCGTCACAGGACGCCTGGCAGATGTGAAACATAAAAATTAAATATTATTGAAAAATAATTAATTGAGTTTTATAAAAAAAGAATGCAATGAAATTTTTTTTTAATTTTATGTTATTAAGACAATGTTATTTACATAAAAAGGTACATAAATAACAATAATAATCCAAATAAAGTTGACAAAAGTTATTTATTTAATATATTAACACTCGATTACTCGATGTTGATGGTATTAAAGTAACAATAGGCCGAATATTACTAAAATAAGCAACGAAAACGTTTATTGCAACGTAGGCGGAGCCTAAGCGACGAAGCGAGCCGAGTAATTACGGTCCTGCCTGGCCAAAGCTTTCGCATCACGGCATCGCTGCACCAACAGTGGTTGTTACCCCCCAAGCGCGCCATTAGATGTTTCACATCAAGTAGTTATATTTATATTAGGCGTGGCTATTTAAAATAAAGTTCTTCTTTTTCTTCTTCTTCTTCTATTATTTGAAATGGGTTAAAATAAACACCAAAACTTTTATAACGAAAATACTCCAAAAGATTAAACGATTAACTCTTAGAGTTTTTTTTTATTTTTTTAACTTGACAAGTTAACAAGAAGGGTAACATCTAATGTACTCATTAAAGTTAATAATGAACTTAAAGTAATTAATAATTAATAGATAAATCGGTTGGGAATGGACGCCTTTGTAAAGTTTGTTCGGTTTATAAGATTATGTACATATGACTGGTCTGAAATTCTCTGGGGATCAAAAGGGACAAACACAAAACCGAATTATTTCCATTTGACGAATATCGTAAGGTTAATAACCCCAAAGATATGGAATAAAATGAAAAACATTAACAAAGATCCAATTAATAATAAAAACTATTCCAGAATAATTGTGGAATAATGTTTTTATTTATAATTTAATATTATTCGCTACATTTTTAAAAATACCACCTCCCTATCACACAAACAAATAATAGGCTTTATAGAATTATATATTAAACCTAAATAAATCATTGGTTAAAAAATAAAATTTAAATTTTTTGAAAAATGGCTAATTCACGTTGACAAAAAAAATGTTCGTAATACCGGATAGGGTATCCGATATTATGATAACGATATAAAATTAGCCATCGAGGCAGAAATCACAAATATATGTGTCTTTTTTGCCTATATTGGCGCAGTCGGCATGAGCCCACTTAAAACATTTTGAGCTCTGAATCCATTGTTCCCCCGAGGTATCTTCAGAAAAGAGTCCAGAACAAACCATATATTCTACTTCCTCTTCCCCAATGTCCCAGTCCATTGCAGAATAATCGTCTAAAATGAGTACTTCATCTTCTTCAGAAGAACTTAAAGATTCCTTGTTCTTAACACTCTTCTTTCTAACCTTGTTTGTCATTGTCTTCTTAGCAACAGATTTTCCTTTCTTTTTATTTTTTTAAAAAGGCTTACATTTGTCTATTTTTGATAAGGGCAACCTAAAAGTTTTAAATATTATCAAAATTGATACCTAATTAAAAATATTTATTACCTTTGTTGCTAAATGAAGAATTTTCTAAAAAATCGTTAATATTCTCTTTGGTAAAATCTTTGATTTTTTAGGTAGATACTTTTTGAAAGAACGTTTTAACAAAGTTTTTAATTTTTTGTATTTAAAAATGTCTTTAATAATGGAGTATATTTTCCATATGGTACGTACCTACTACTTAAAGCGTGATTTCTCGACTTTATACCCCTGTTTAAACTATTTTTAATACACTTTTTAAAATACCCGCAATACGCGCCAATACGAATTAGCGCATACGAGAAACGAACTTCACTTCAGTCAGTATCACTCAAGGGTTAATAATAAACTTTTTTTTCTTCTCTTAGTTACGAGGGCGGTTTGATAAGTCAGTGACTTTTTGAATAAAAAAAATTTTTTTCCGCAAATAAAAATTTTATTTTTCTACATAATAACCTTTTAGCTCGATACATTTAGTCCGGCGTTTTTCTAATTTTTTTATTCCCTTCAAATAATAGGTTTTTTCAAAGCTCTCAAAATACGCGTTTGTATCGGTAATGACTTCTTCATTCGACTTAAATCTTTTACGGCCCAGCCATTTCTTTAGGTTTGGAAACAGAAAATAGTCGCAGGGGGCTAAATCTGGAGAATATGCTGGATGGGGTAGCAGTTCGTATCCCAATTGGTGGATTTTGGCCATCGCGACTAGACAAGTGTGCACACGTGCATTGTCTTGATGAAACAGCACTTTCTTCTTCGCCAAATGCGGCCGTTTTTGCTTCAAATCAACGTCGAATCTGTTCAAAAGCTTTGAATAATATTCGCCGGTGATCGTTTTACCTTTCTCAAGGTAATCGATGTGAATGACTCCGCGTACATCCCAAAAAACTGTGGCCATGACCTTGTTGGCTGACAGACTCTGTTTCGCCTTCTTTGGTCCACGTTCACTCCGAGCAACCCACTGTTTCGATTGGTTCTTGGTCTCTGGCGTGTTGTGATGGATCCATGTTTCATCCACAGTAACAAAACGGCACAAAAATTCGTCCGGATTACGGCTGAACATCGCTAAACACTATTTTGAAGTGGTCACAGGATTGCGCTTATGGTCGAGTGTGAGCAATCGCGGCACCCATCTCGCAGAGAGTTTTTTCATGTCCAAATATTCGTGTAAAATATGATGTAGCCGTTCAGTTGAGATACCTACAGCATGAGCCAACTCACGCACTTTCATTCTCTGATCATCCAAAATCATTTTATGGATTTTATCGACGATTTCCTGTGTAATCACTATTTTTGGGCGACCTGGACGTTCGGCGTCACTAGTGCTGGTACGACCACAACGGAACTCTGTAAACCACTTCTTAACCATTGAAATTAATGGTGCCGAGTCCCCGTAGTATTTATCAAGTCTTTCCTTAGTTTTAGTGATGGAATTTTTACGTAAAAAGTAATGCTTAATCAGCACACGAAATTCACTTTTTTCCATTTTCGTAAAAATTCCCGAGGTTGTCTGCTTTGAACGGCTATCAAACACCAACTGCATGACGTAGCCTGCTCAAAATTAGAAAGTTGCTCACTGATAGATTATAGTTGACGGCAGCACTGTTGCATTTGGAGTAACTGCGCGGGAAATTCAAAAAGTCACTGACTTATCAAAATGCCCTCATATTAAAAGATTATGATTTACTAGTTATATTTGTTGTTCTTGTTCTACCGGCGAATTCAATTATTTTAATTTAAAACAATTACAATTTACATTAAACAACCCCCTATAAAGATGAGAAATATGTAGCGGATTGATGCAGGGGTCACTTTCATTTTAAAACCTCTGTTTTTTACAAATAATACTTGTAGATGCCCTGGTCCTGGTGTTTTGAAAATAAAAATAAAGCTTTATCAAGTATAAAGTTTTAGCCGATATTTTTTGTAGATTGCAATGAAAACAACCATTGTAGCCGTATACTTTTAACGGTTCAGCCAATATTATGGGGTTATTGAGGAGTATTAGGATGAATAACGACTCCAGAAGTTAATTCAAAAAAATAACAATTCACACCGTAACGTTTAGAAAGTGCATATGCAGGGTGACCAACCGAAAAAGAAACAGAGCCATTTGTAGAAACCTCGTCAACATTTTAAAAAAATGCTCAGACCCATCGATGTTTTATTAAAGGGAAACACTCTTTTCCGGTATTTTTGACTCCACTGCTTTCGCCCGCTTTCATAAAATAAAAAAGATTTTGGTTAAAACGTTCACGCACTTTCCGAAGAATTTCCGGAGTAATTCGACGCACTCATCAACGATTCTTTGACGCAAATCTTTCAACGACGCTAGTTGTGTTTTATAGATATTACTTTTCAGATGTCCCCACAGAAAAAAATTGAGGGGCGATAAATCTGGCGATCATGGATGCCATTCAATGCTGCCTCTTCTCCCAATTCAATGCAGTGGAAAATGTTGGTCTAAATGCTGAAAAACAATTACCACCTAATGCGGAGGAGCACCGTCCTGTTAAAAATAAAAATGATCTTCGTCATACTGTGGATTATTTTCAAATATATCAGTCAAGGAAAGGTCAATAGCGTCTTCCGGTAATTGCAAATACATTTCGCCAGTCAAATTGCCTGGTAGAAAAAAAGGACCCACTAGTTGGTCACCGCAAATGCCAGCCCATACATTTAATTTCTCCGGTAGCTGTGTATGCACCTCATGAAAAACTCTTGGGTTTGAATCAGACCAATAGCGGTAATTGTAGCGATTTACCATCCCGTGCAGAAAAAACTGCATTAATCGGAAAAACAGATATTAAAAAGAAACTGTGGATCGTTCTCTGTTCGTGAACTCATTATTTCGCAAAACTGCAAACGGCGGTCATAATCATCCTCATTAAGTTCATGGATAAAACGTATTTTATATGGATGGAATGGTAAGAAGTGAATTGTGGTCGACATTGTCTATGTATGGGGTGAACGGTATTTTAATACGAGCACTGAAATCACTTTACGAGGATTCCACTGCTTGTGTCAGGCCAAAAGAGCCTTTTTTAGCACTTTAAAATGCTATTTAAATTAAATATAATCAAGTTTTAAAAAAATAACAGGCATATTTTTAAAATTTTCCCAGATATTGATTGCTGTTGTGTGTATTTGTACCAAACTTTTTTACTCTTATTGTTTTAAAAACCTAAAAAACTGCTTCAGTAAAAATATTGTACGGGTCCCTTTCTTAAATACATTTTTAATTTTATTAAATGTATTTCGAAAAATTAATTATTTTATGAAGCAACGCTTTTTAAAAATATGGGATAAACTAACCCATTTCCATGATATTGTATATTCTGAATTACAATGAACCACATTATGTGAAATAAAGTGCACGTTTTAATTTCGTAATCAATTTTTAGCACTTCATCACTTCAAATACTTAAAATATATAGCTCAACGGAATTGCACTTATTTTGTAAAAGGTTTAGAAACTTTTATTCCGTTTATTCCTACATGAATTCTTTTATTTATAATTTACTTTTTTATTTCATGGCTGTTCTAATGATATGTTTTCTTTGGCAAACACTTAACGGTCTTAATGCTTTCTTCCGTCATAAAAAATATAATTACCACTTCTATGGTTTTCCCAAAAGAATAAAAATAATCGACTTTTTATTACCTAGTATAGGTTTTGTGATACTAAGACATCATTTTTTAAACTGTAATTTAAAAAACTCGCACGTTTTTTTATTGTTCTTGTAGTTATGGTATATTACAGTGCCGACTTTTGTTGAAAATAAGAATATATCTTGTTTCACCAATATACGACGGGAGCTAATTTGTCACCGAGGCATCGACTTAACGGGCGCACTGTGTTGAGAGGTACATTAGTAAATTCCTCTAAAATTTAAACCCGAAAATTTTTGTGTTTATTATTATGGTTTTGTTGAGAGGTTTTATTTTTTGCTTTATTGTAAACAAAAAACGTTAATGTAGCTCTTGATAAGTTTTTTGGTTAAAAAAAGGCACATAATTATGTAAAAAGGACCAAACATACATACATATAGTCACATCTTTTTTCCATAGGGGTAGGCAGAGACCACTTCCTTCCACTTGCTACGGTTCTTACACATACTTGTGCTTCCTCTACTTTTATCAAAGCTCTTATAAATGCTCGTCATCATCTATCCTTTCTACGTGTCCAAACCATCTAAGCATTCCTTTATCTATCTTTGTAACCACATCTTCTTTTACACCATAGCGTTTTTTTATCTCACTATTTTTTACTTTATTCAACCGAGTGACTCCGGCTTTACTTCTTAAACTGCTTATCTCCGCAGCATTAATCCTATTTTCATGCTTCTGCCAAACCCAACATTCACTACCATACATAAGTGAAGGAACCAACACACCTCTATGCACAGCTAGACGTGCCTTTTTTGACACTTTTTGGCTGTTTATAAAGCTATGCAGTGTCCCATTCATCTGTTTTCCTGCCAACACTCTTCACTTAATGTCACTGTCATACTTTTTATCTCTCGTAAAATTTAAACCCTAGTACACAAATTTATTTACTTGTTTCTACTCTTTCTCCCTTAATCGAAACTTCACAGTTTGTCATGCTTTTTTCTCTTTCAAAAACCATTTTTTTTGTTTTGTTTACATTTATTTTTATTTTTTTGATTTTCAGGGCATCAGATCCAATGATATTGTCATAATAAGCTTTGCATATTCCCAAATATACTTAATAGGATTAAATTAGCAATGATAAGGCGGAAAGTCTTAGCACACGATGTCCATGACTGAGTATAATTTGATCCATTATGTAAATTTTTTTTCTTTCGTACCTTTTAACTATCGGCTTGGAGCAATACTGTGAAAATTAAATATTTTTGTTAGTTTACCATTCTTTTATTTTATTTTTATTTTTATGAATTTTAAAGAAACTAAAAAAAAAATTTGAATTAAAATTAAAGTATAATAATATAAATAATTATTGTTTATGATTTTTGGGTTGGTTTTAGTTATGATTTATAATTAATTTAAGTCAAGGAAGATGCAAAATCTTGAATCGTGTCATATTTTTTGTTTACAAAAACACCTAGTAAAAGAGTACGATATTTTAATGTTAACATGCGTCATCTTTTCGCTAGGGTCATGTTAAAATCTTTTCTGTATTATTGTGAAATGTAAAAAATGTAAAAAGAGTCTATTTTAGTGTAAAAAACTACCCCAAAATATTTACCAAATAAAAAGTATGTAAATTAGTTTTTAACGATTGGGACCTCTCTCAGTTTTGTTTTATTTGTTAAAATAAGCCATTTAACAATTACACTCACAGTAACATTATGCGTACACCTCGACCTAAAACAGTATTTTAAAAACAAAATTACAAACAAGTGGCAATCAGAATGGAACGCATCGAATTGTAAACTACAATCTATAAAAAAAAAGTATTACCATGGGGACTTCCTGTCAAATGGAGAGACCAGGTAATAATGTCCAGATTACGTTTAGGACACACAATAATTACGCATGATTATTAATTCAAACATGACCTTCCCCCAGTATGCTATGCTTGCAGGACGGAAATAAACATTCAACATTTGTTGTGCCATTTGGAGTGCCCCCATTACACACTTGAAAGACAACACAATATACCTAATTCTTTAAAACAGTGCTTGTGTGAGAATAGTGATAATGACTCAATAATAAAAAACTTCTTACGCTCAACGGGTCTCATAAATTAGATTTAAAATATTTTTATCTATATTATTAATTGTAGCTTTTATATTTATATCGATCAATGCTAATAGCCCTAGTGGTTAAAGCAGTTTCAAATAAAAAAAAAACATTTAAAAACACCTGGAAGAAAGGATTTGGTATTTTCAGTGTTGGATTAATTGAGTTACTATTAAAAAAAAATGATTTTTAAGAATAAATTTAAAAAATATGCTAATCGACTTGAAAATGTTTAATAAAGAATAAACGCTTCGCTTTTTTAAAATGACTTCGTTTGAGAACTGGAATTTAAACCATTTTTTATTAATATGGTAATTCCAATTTTAAAATCCGACGTATGTTGCTTAAAATGTTTGTCATATATAACTTTTTATAGCGGATTTAAATTCCATTTACATTCGTCATAAAAAACTTGCACCAAACATTGGCGATCGTAATAAAAAGAATCGAAATAATATTTCACAGTATAAAATCCTTGGAAAAAAATGTGTGCCTAAGACTGCTGTTTTTTCTAAAGCATTTGTGCGTTGTTTTTAAAAACCACGTTCGATACTGGTATTAGGGAGTAGGGTTGGACGAGCGCCCTGGGCGGCAGACCAGAAGGGGAGCCAGACCGGAAGATGCGCCGACAGCCTCAAAACAATGAATTATTTAACTCTAAAAATATTTATTATATATTATCGTTGTAAACTAAGTCAATTAAAAAAGAGTTATCTAGAAAATATCATAATTTTTTTAAAAATTGCCGCACATATTTGGAAAAGCAGGCTTCAAACAAGCTGTTGTGACAGCAACTGATAAAGCAAAAGAAATAAATATTAAACCAGTTTTTAAACCAACAAAAAAGGTAAAATACTACCTACATAAAACGACAAAATGGTAAATTGGCGATTGACAAACCTATTTAGTGTCCGGAAAAAACATTTATTTCATACTATCTAGTAAATCCACTTACCATGTACTGGATATGCGACCGGTAAATCAAACATTACAGTATCTGATACCGTAATTTGTTGCCTAGCAACTGCCTTGTTATTGTTATTAAAGAGCAAATCTTTTTCAAGCAAAGTAAGTCAGTTAAAAACGTCATTATTGATTAATATCACTAAATTCTGTAAAAATTGAACAAATACAGGTATGTGTGGCTTCGCTATAGCTGTTCAACTTATACATAGACGACTGTTTAAAAGATTTAAATAAGAGTGCGTATGGATTAAAAATGAATGATTTGATCGTCAAATGCTTTCTCTACGCCGGTGATCAAGTCATATTAGCGTCATCTGAAGAGAATTTGCAGGCGATAGTTAATGTTATGTATGATAAAAATAAATGTTAGCAAAACGAAAGTAATGGTTTTTAAAAGAAAAAAAAGCTTGACAAACTGTGAGGTTCTGATTAAGGGAGAAAGAGTGGAACATGTTAATAAGTATGTATACTTGGGTTCAAAGTTTACAAGAAATGGAAAGCATGACAGTGATATTGAGCAAAGGGTGTTAACAGGAAAACAAATAAATGGAGCACTGCATAACTTTATGAACAGCCAAAAAGTGTCAAAAAAGGCACGTTTGGCTGTGCATGGAGGTGTGTTGGTTTTCACACTTATGTATGGTAGTGATTGTTGAGTTTGGCAAAAGAAGCAAAAAAATGGGAATAATGCTGCGGAGATGAGAGTCTGAGAAGTTTAGTCGGAGTGACTCGGTTGGATAAAGTAAAGAATAGTGAGATAAAAAAACTCTGTGGTGTAAAAAAAAATGGTTACAAAGATAGATAAAGAAATGCTTAGATGGTTTGGACACGTAGAAAGGATGGATGAAGAAAGATTAACGAAACAAATTTATAAGGCAAGTGTGAATGGATAAGTAGGTAGAAGTTGACCTCGCTGAACATATCTCGATCAGATTAACATTGTTTTGAAGAAAGGCCAGGTCAAGAGTACCAACAACGGAAAAAAGGCGTAACTATATGTATGTATGTATGTACAATAAAAAACAAACTCGTTTGTTAGGAGTTGTTACAGTAGAAACTCGTTTATAAATGACAAATTGTAGAGTACCATCAAACGACTTACGAAACAATAAATAGAAATCAAATATTTTATCACCTTTTTATTTTAATTAGTTTGTTATAACTAGCAATAAAATAACATCACAAGGTTTCCAGTGTTGTATCAGAATAAACGAAGTTACACGGATTGGTGGCTTTGCCATGGCTGTGTAACTTATTTTTAAACGGTTATTTAAAAGATTTAAAAAAGAGTGCGTATAGATTGAGAATCAATGATTTGGTCGTTGAATGCATTCTTTACGCCGATTATCAGGTCATACGAAGGAAACTAGGAAAGTTTCGCAACATGACGCAAACACGTGGTGCAGGAGTCTAAGTGTTGGTGCATGTTGAGACGTGTTTATACTTGCCCACTATCTGCTGCGCCAAGCCGGTGGGCTCAGTTGTTTGTCATTAGTTATAGTTTAAAGTGCGTGCTATGGTGACGAAATGATATTCGAGTGGTTTTGTGGTATAACTTCACTCGTGGTTTAAATATAGATCAGAACTTGGAAGAAATGACTTTTGCACCACATTGTATGACACAAAGAATTCCTTCTTCTTCTTCTTCTTCTTTTGCTTTTATTTAGGCAGTTTTGCCTGTTTTTTCTTCAGACTATCTCGATTAAGCCGTCATTCCATCTTTTCCTTGGGCGCCCTACGGACCTTCGACCTAATGGGGAGTTGTCTCTGGCTATTCTCACTATCCTATTTCCATCCATTCTGCTAATGTGATTGTTCCATTCTCTTCTTCTATGATTTGTCCACTGATTGATGTCTTCAACCTTGCATGATCGTCTGGTCTCTGCGTTTCTGACTCTATCTCTTATCGTTATCCCATCTATGCGTCTGAGGATTTTCATTTCAGCGGTTTCTAACATTCTTTCCGTTTTGGATGTTTCCGGTCTTGTTTCAGCAGTATACGTCATAATCGGTCTTATAACAGTTTTATAAATACGGCATTTAGCATCCTGTCTGATATATATATTTCTCCAAATTGTGTCATTTAGACATCCGGCGATTTTATTTGCCTTGTTAATTTGCTCTTCTACTTCTCTTACCAGTGATCCATAACTTCTCAGAAGAACCCCCAAGTATTTAAATTCCATCACTTGCTCGATCAACTTACCGTCCACCTCCAGCTTACATCGTATTGGCTCCTGAGATATAACCATACATTTAGTTTTTTCCGATGATATTAACATATTATATAACTTAGCAGTGTTATTGAATTGATGGAGCAATATTTGGAGATCGTCTTCACTCTGGGCTATTAGTGTCGCGTCGTCTGCATAACATATAATTTTAATTTGTTTGTCGCTCATTTGGTAACCTCTCTTAGACTTTACTTTGTTAATAATTTCATCCATCACTAGGTTAAAGAGTAGGAGACTTAGTGAATCTCCTTGCCTTATTCCTGTTCCCACCTCGATGGGGTCCGTTAGTTGGTGTTCAATTCTTGCCTCTATTCTATTATTCTGGAAAAAATTTTCTATTGTTTTGATTATATCGAGGGGTATGTTTATATAGTAGGTGGACGATATATTCTAGTCTTATTCTATCGAAGGCTTTCGTTAGGTCGATGAAGCAAAGGTATGCGGGCTTGTTATACTCGAGAGATTTTTCCTTTACTTGTCTGATTACAAACACGGCATCCGTACACGATCTTTCGCTTCTTAATCCTTGTTATTCCTCAGCTAGCGTTAGGGTGGTATTCATTTTATTTGTTATTATTTTTGTAGTTAATTTTAAGGTGGTATTAAGTGGGTTGATTCCCCTGTAGTTTCTTGGGTCACACTTTTCTCCTTTTTTAAACATCAGTATCATTATACTGGATCTCCACTCTTGTGGTATTTTGTGTTGTTCTATAATTTTATTAATGAGATCTGTTAGTTGCTTTGTGAGAGGCAACCCACCATATTTTAATAGCTCATTAGCTATTTCGTCCTTTCTTGGTGATTTCCTGTTTTTAAGTTTTTTAAGTGCTGCCTCTACTTCTTCTCGTTTGATGGTTGAATCCTCATTTGTTACTATTTCTGGTGCTTTTGTCTTCCTTTCTTGTTCTAGTTTCGCGTATGTTGATTTTAAGTAGTCTATCCACTCCTGTTTTTCTATATTCTTAACTTCGATTAGCTCTTTCACTTCACTTCTTTGTCCCCTAATCATTCTCCATATTTCCTTCTGTTGTCCATAAAAGTCATGTTCCATTTGTTTCGAATATCTCTCCCAGTGTTCCGTTTTAATTTTTCTCACCAGAGCGTGAGTTTCATTGCGAATCCTCTTATAGTGTCTATAAGCCTGTTGAGTCTGTTTTTTTTATATTCAAGAAATGCTTTTTTCTTTTCATGACATTTTTCCTTTACTTCTTGGCAAAACCATGGGGTTTTTCTCTGCTTGTAGTTCCTTGTGGAATTTCTCTCTCCGAGTGCTTCCATTGCGGCTTTTTTTATTTCGGTTTTTATTTTTTGCCAACTTTCTTCAACATCGTCCTCTTTTGATATTTGATTTTTTGATATTTCTTCTGATAGTCTTTTCTGATAAAGGTTCCTTATAGATTCGTCCTGTAAACCCTCAATCTTTATTTTTGTTTCTGCTGATGTTGGTCTTGATCTGCCGTGTATTTTACCTAATCTTAGTTTGCATAGTATCAAGTTATGGTCACTTCCTATATCTGCTGATGTGAGACCTGTGACATCAAGTATTTTGGCTGGGTGTAGTTTCCTGTTAGTTAGCACATAATCTATCATTGACCTTTGACCTCGGGTATTGTTGAATGTATATTTGTATTGGTCCTTATGGTTAAAAAAGGTATTGTTGATTCTAAATTCGTTGTTGGTGCAGAAATTTATCAGTAAATCACCATTCTCATTTTTAATATTTTCGTTGAATCTTTGTTTTATGCCAGGAATTACGTGATTGCCCACACGAGCGTTAAAGTCTCCTAGAAGGATAGCTGCTTCCGTTCTTTGTATGTTATTGATGGCCCGCTGTAACTGTTCATAGAAATGTTCTCTTATGTTTTCCGGTTTGCAATTTTCGGGGCCATATATTCCAATTATTTTCACTATATGTCGTGTGAATTTTATTTTTACTATGATAATTCTTTCGGATATATATTTGCATTCCATAACTTGATCTTTAAGCTTGTCGTGAATGAGGATTGCAACTTCTTCTTTGGCTCGTACTTCTTTCCTCACTCCACTGTATATAAGAATATATTCGCCTAATCGGGTTTGCCCTTTTCCTTTCTTGTGTGTCTCCTGTAGTGCACATATGTCGATCTTTCTTTCTCCCATTTCCTTGACAATTTCTTGATCTCTGGTGTTAAGTGATTTTATATTCCATGTAGCTATTCTAAGTGTGTTTTTTGGGTACCGTTTTCTCGTGTCCTTTTTCCTTGCTGTAGTCGTTACCTGAATGCCCGTCCTGTTCCGAGGCTCAGTCTGGGTTTGAGCTTTATTGGTTTTTCCCTCAGGTAGGGTGCTAACTTGACCTGAGAACTCTCCTCCTTTATCCGGGCTTGGGACCGGCAACATGATCACTGAGCTACTCAATCCACCCAGCAACCATGCAGGCGGAGTTCACAAAGAATTCCAAAGGGGAAATTTTAGTCCGAAGGACGCTGAGAGGACGGGGAGGGTGAGAGATGGTGAGAGAATTATAACTGCTGTATTAACCTACATACTTTTAATATAGGTATAAGTGGGTCGATTATATTTTATAAAACAAAAAACTCCTCTGGCTATATGCCTGCCACAGTCATTGAATTGCATCTGATATATAACCGTGTATACTACCCCATCACAGAAAGCAAGATATACAGGTGCTTGTTAAGTAAGAGAAAGGGCTATTAAATTTATCTACTTTAAGAAACCACCTGTGGACCGGTTTCGGAACGAATTTCTCCTTATCAGCACAGGGTAGATTTTCTTAAACAGACACATTTAATCTCCGTCTCCTATAAATACACATGAAAACGTATTTTCCGTTTTTAAAAGTTATTTACCGGGTGGTGCTTGTTAAAAAGTACAGATATCGCGACTAGCGCTTTTGCTTGGTCCTTTATGTGTATTTAATAGTTGAAGCTTAAATGTGTCTGTTCACGAAAACCTACCCTGTGCTAATGAGGAAAAATTCACTTCTAAACCGGTCCACAAGTGGTTTCTTCGAGCAGATAAATTTAATAGCCCTTTCTTTTACTTAACAAGCACCTGTATATCTTGCTTTCTGTGATGGGGTAGTATACACGTTTATATATCAGATGTAATTTAATGCCTGTCGCAGGTATACAGCCAGAGGAGTATTTTTTTTCTGATATATAATTGACCCACTTATATCTATGTTAAAAATATGAAGGTAAATACAGCAGTTATAATTCTCACACCAAATTTTTGCTGTAGGATTTCAAAATACTTTTATAGTTTACTGCAATATAACAGTTTTCTATAATTTTTGCACATATATATATATATATATATATATATATATATATATATATATATATATATATATATATATATATATATATTGTAACGAAATATTTTATATCGAATACAATATTAATATAGAATACCAGAATGTTTCTATATCGATTCTAAAAATTGTACCGATATAAAGAATAATTAATATTGTTGTAAAATAAATGGTTTGTAAAAATATGATTTCGTTACTTTTAAAATAAATAAATAAAAATTAACGAACCTTGAGCGCCAATTGGTTTTTTAAAAACCAATAAAAATTATTAATTTTTTCCCTTTATTCCCAGTGTCGGTTTAATTTAAGAAGGACTATTGACATGAAATGATTAACTTGTTTAATAATACCAATATTTTAACAAAATAAAATAAACATGGAAAAGTATTAAAAGGTATACAAATAAATAAACTAAAATTATGAAACCACGCATACACTTTCACACTATTTAAATTTACAAATTACAATTTATACTTAATTAAATCTTTACTTTAAAATTATATTCCTTTTATTTTTAATTAATACGTTTTTCAAACATGAATTTTACTCAAAGTTATTACAACGAAAATTTATAGAAATTAAAAAAAATGTGGCAACGCTTAAAGAAAATATATCTTGTGTATCATAAGATTTTGCAACGCTTGAATATTTCTCTTGCAACAAATATGTCAATATTAATAATCCGTGACTTATGTGGAAAGTGCTACTCACAGGCGACTTGATGAATCTTGAGGAACAGAAATTCTTTCTCACATAAGTTTAAAAAATGTTACCTTAGTCAAATTACTCCATATCTTTATATCAAAGGTAAGTCTGCTCACTAACACTGTTGTTTAAAAATGTAGAGTTTATTAATTTTAACTATAACCACACTTGTTAGAAAATTTTCAAATATGGCGATTTCAAAAATGGCCGTCTCCTTTCTGGACAGGTTTGTTTGTCATAAAAAGTTCTTTAAAAATTATACTATTCAAATACAATAAAAATACTTAATACCTGTATTCAAACATGTGGATAACAGTTATGTTACCTTCTTGATGATGTACTTCACAAATTAATTAATTTTTTTAGGAAAATAATGGCCGTCCTTTTTGTTAAAAAAACACACAAGAATTACACTATTTCGGCCATGGAATGCCTAGGACTGACCCCGATCTCCTTGATGCTAACATATTTATATGAATCTTAAAATCTCAGAAGGCTTTGACTTCAAATTATGAAAACCAATTAAATCATTGGTTTTTTGGTAATTAATTTCAAACTACAAAACCTTCTTAATAAGGTAAGATTTAACACTTCTGTATTTTACATTATAAGTTTAAATTAAATAGAAATCAAATTTTTATGATTACTCTATAAAAGAGACCACCTGGATTTTTTTTGTATACTTCCTGTCTCTGTAGAGGTCAAATTAAAGAAAATATCCTTTTTACAATATTACTTTTTGACCAGCAAGTTTTCTGATGCTATAACATTATTAAATCACCCAAATTAACATTATTCTTACAAAGACACATAAAATTTACAGCTATTTTATTAAATTAATACATAGACTTGATATAAAACAGGTTAATATTTCATGTCTCTATTTTTCTTTGTCTAGAAACCTTACTAATGAATCTTTTGAGATTCTCGATCTCAATGCAATAGTGGTTATTTCCATGTAATTTGCTTTAAATTTTCTTACTTCAATATTATATCATCTCTATATATATATATATATATATATATATATATATACATAATACATAATAATTCCGGGATAAAATAAAACGCTTATATTATTTATGAAAGTCTACAATTGTTTTTAAAGAAAAGTTCACGATATAAAAAGGAATAATTTCATATGATCATTAAATAATCATCTTGTTAATTTTAATAATTTCATGTTACATATTGTATTATTAAATTATAAGATTGTATGCGAAGTAAATAAAAATAATTAATACTTTAAAAGTTTGATCGAACTTGCCAACTTGCAAGTATTTAATGTAAAAATAGATATCATAAAAATGGTGGCTATGAAACCAAAGTTTCTGAGTTAATCGGATACTCTGATCTTACGATGACTCTTTTAAAGAATTCAAATTATTTTTATTAAAGAACTAAAAATTTTATTGCATTTACATCGACGATAAATTTCAGCGTTATAAAGACTTGCCTGGTAATTTTAGCAGAAATTATTATGATAATTCTACTTGGTGTTTCGGTTCTTGGATCATCGATGTTACCGTGACGTCTCAGTGGAGTTTTCAATTGGTTACATGGTATTGAATTTAATTTTTTTCAACTTATCAGATATTATGTGCTTGATCTAAGTGTTTTCAATAATTTAAAAGTAACAAGTAATTTTCATTAAATTTGTACCTGCTCCCAGTGACGTCCCAATGAAGTTTTCAATAGTTTAAAAGTAACCAAATTATTTTTTTCGTTAAATTTGTACCGGCTCCAAGTTAAATGTGAATTTTTATATTACTGAATATAATTTATGTGGTTATTGTGAGGGTTTTAAAATATTATTCTTGTTGCAAGTCCATTTATTTTGTATTTCTTTTTTTTTGTGTTAATCTTTTGCTATCAGGAATTCTATATAAAACCAATTATTTTCGAAATTTTAAATATTGTGAACATTTTCTTTTTGTTGTTTTTTTTTATTTTAATTCTCTTTTGTACCTCATTAGGTTTTTATTACTGTCTGGAAGATTGTTATAATTAATTTAAATATTATTTTAAGAAAGTGTATTAAATTCGTTTAAACCACTTTACGAAAATACAGAATTTATTGTAAAAAATCAGAACATCATTTTTACTTACTTAATACATTGCAGTAATTGTAAATATAGTTTTATTTATCTAGTTCACCATAATTGTTTGTTGTTTTTCGCGTGGCTCTGCTGGTGCCTACAAGACCTAGGGGTTTCCGGCTTGTACCGTCTTAAGTCGGTGGCGCGGCTCACTTTTAGATTTTTTTTTTCTTCTACCCTCTACGGCTGAGCTCGGGCATAATTTGCCAGTAGAGAGACCACTAGCAGAGTACTCTTTAGAGAACCAAAAAAAAGACGTGGCAATTTTCTGAATCATTTGATTAGTTATAGGAAAAAATATGTACATTTATAATTTTCTTTAATCTAAACAACAATGGGGTCAAGAAAAAAAAGTAACATTTTTAATATAATAGTTTTTATTTATTTATTAATATATAATATATATTATATATTAAATTTTTATTTATTTAAAAAAAAGTATTTAAAAAATATTGATAAAATCATTAAGTTATTGCATTACAATTATTTGCCATTAAAATCATAAATAAATTGCTTAAAGATTGAATAAATATTATTCCAACTTTTATTTATTTAACTTATTATGTCAGTATCTAATAGTGTCCAGTTAATGATTTTTCTTCTAACAAAGCAAAATTTACCATTTAAAACATAAAAAAGCAGAAACCCCAGATTTTTCCATGCATGATTTGGACTGCTATCTCAATGATCCAATAACAGTGCAAGAATTAGATTACATCCAATCCGAACTAAAAACTTTCGCCCCCGGACCGAGATACTTCCTTGTTTTTTAAAAAACCTCCCTTACAAATCTAAACTTATTCTATTAGACCCTTTCAATAATATATTTCTGCACTTTGGTCTAAACTACCTCAAACGAGAAATCCTGCTTTATGAATTTCAACAAGAGAAAAAATAAAACCTAGGTTAAACGGATCCATCTTGGAAGGTCAAAAAAATAAACTTCCTGGGTCTGACCTTTGACTGTGCCCAAATAGAAGCCTTACCTTGAAACCGGTCTTGTCAAAAGATAAATATCTTAAAAATACTATCGAGCATTAGATGGAGCATTGTACGTCAATTATTCTTAACCTCTACAAGACTCAACGTACTTGTACGTACATACTGTGTTTTGTAAGGGTTGTTTAAAAATTTATAAGGTTTGTAAATCCAAGAATTACGTAACTACCAAGATAAATCGTGGACTGTTTATTTAAGGGCAAAAAGTGATTAGCGTAGATTGATTAGAAAGAATGTAATCAGCTTTAATAAAAAAGGGACTTACCATAATACGAATGCTCGTTGGCTCCATTGCAGGTAAAATCTACTGCGAGTTTTCACCATTGACCGTGTCTGTTTTAAGTATAAACTCATGCGGACGGCCCGCACTGCGACTATTGGAAGGGGAAGTAGTTATAAAAAGGAGATGATTGAGGACGCTTTTTGAAAAGTTGCAGGTCATAGTTCTCTAGAAAAACTGATTTTGGAAGCTTGTTTCATTCTGTAGCAGCCCTGTAAAAAAAGGATTTTTAATGGAGATTGGTCCTTGTAGTGTCAATTTTGAGGGTAAATGGGTAAGACTGATTAGCGTGCCGTGTTCTTCGGCCGAATATGGTCAGTGGTGGTACAAGAGCGCATCTGCCATGGAAATATCTATATAGTAATGTCTGGTCTGCAACTATTCTTCTATGTTCTAGAGGATGAAGGGTATCTGTGAGAGTTGAGTTGTTTATCAACCGAATATCGCTTTGCTGAATGGAATCTAGTAGATGAAGAGAATGTTTTGGTGCTGAACCCCAAATATGCGAGCAATACTCAAGTAAAGGTCGGATTTGAGCCTTGTACGTCGTCAACAGTTGATCAGGAGTAAAAAACTTTCTAGCTTTCCACAGAAAACCTAGCCTCTGGCTTGCTGACTTTGCGATGTTAGCAACATGGTCATGCCAAGACATATTATTAGACACCGTGTTTCTGTCTGAGTTTATTTATATCATTCACCGAAAGTAATCGAAGGGATGTGAAAGTTAAGACAAGTGTGCTGTCGTCTGCGAAACTATAAATGGGGTTCGTAGTGTTTTTTAAGAGGTCGTTGATGTGTAAAAGAAATAGGGTGGGGGACAGGATGGAAACCTGGGGGACCCCGGCATTGGTTTTAACGCATCAGAAGAAATACCTTCGACTGCCACATGTAAGGAGCGATCTTGCATGAAGCTCAATGGCCATTGGCGCAGTTTAGTTGGGAGACCGTGGGCAGATAATTTACTTAACAATGCCTGGTGCCAAACGCGGTCAAAGGCTTTGGATATATCCAAGGCTATTGCACGGGATTCGCCAAACTTGTCAATAGTTTTTGTCCAGAGCTGAGTGACATAGGTCAGCAAACCTCCAGTAGACCGAAGTTACACCAAACACTCACCGACGCATCCAAAACCAAACAAGCGGATATGTAGCAGCATACATTTACGGGGACATTAGCTTCTCCATACGTCTGTTACAAAAATGCAAAATATTTACAGGCAAAACAACAGCTATACTGGAATCTCTTAAAATGTGTAAAGAAGCACCTAGAAATAGTTTTATTATCCTTATGGGATCTTTAAGTGCAATTTATGGACTTAAACAAAATGAAGGACAAAAATATTTTATTTTTATGGATAACTTCTCACGTTGCAATCCAGAAAAATGAGGAAGCTGACACCCTAGCTTGCAAAGAAAGTTCTGATAAAAATACAATTCTTTAAAGTAAGGTTCCATCCTCAGATCACAAATGATCAATTCACAATTTTATAATTAACACTCTGCCATCAACCATCTGAAACAATAAACAAATTTTAAAAAATTAAAGAACTAGTTAATAAAGGAGAGACTAAGTTCACAGTCAAAGATAACATGGTTTTTTCTATGAAACAAAATTAATTTCTTATTTTCAATTACTTTAATGATGTCTTTTAAAAACCAAAACTAATTCTTTATAGTTAAATTTTAATAGATTTTCACGTATGAGCAAGTTTTTTAAAATATTCTATGGAAAAAAATTTTAACTGAAAAAATTGTGTCATTTTTAATATGTATACGTTGTTGTTATAGTTTAATTATTAATGAATTATAAAAAATTTATTTAAAATAAAATCTATAAAAACCTCATAGCATTATTGAAACCATTTTTTAAAAACGTTTAGTTGTAATTCACCCTATTTGCTAGAAAAAGGAAAGGATGTATTTTATTATTCAATCCAAGTAACATTGATAACCACCTTTAATATGTGCCCTACTATGAAAATCAGGCGCATTACTTATTGGCAAAATGGCTTCTGAATATTAAGTGTATACAGTTTTAAATTTTTACCATTAAGATTTATACCACCTCTGCAATATACTGATTACAATTTTAGTTATGGTTTTAAAAATACGTTCTTTTTAAAATATTATCAATAATAAAATAAGAGCTTATAATATTCCTTATACAAAATACTTTTACACTAAATTAAGATTTTAGTAAGTGCAATATTTATTTAAAATAAGTTATATTTTATACATTTATTCAAAAAAATATTATCTAGGTTTGGAAACACTTCCTGAAAAGTTTTAAAGATGACAAATTTTAAGTGCATTTTTTAGTAATATTAAGTTATTTAACAGAAGTTTTGAACTTTGCACCAAGATCCAAAATATTTATTAATTAAAATTATATATTTAATTATAAATAAATAATAAAGAGGCAATTATTAACAGTTTATCAAAAAATAAACAGTAATTATTTAATTCTATCAATTCCAAATAAATCATTTGAACTATTTAAACTACAAAAAGTTAGTGTTCATGTTATTCTATTGATGTTTGTAAATAAATAATAATTTAAAAATGTAGAATGCACTAGTTTTTCATAATCGGACTATTGAAATTACCAAATTTATGCAATATGTATGTGCATCTGACTTGGGAGGAACTGAAGGAGTTACAGTTGGTTGTCTGGTTGTTGTCCACTCTCTATTGGTCATTTTTTATGGTTGTTCAGTTGTGGACCACGTTTTATCGCTTGTTGACCATGGATGTATAGTAATTGTCCACGTACTATTGGTGGTTACCATGGTTTTTCAGTTGTTTACCATAGTTGTCTAGTTGTTGTCCTTGGTCTATTGGTCGTGTTCCGTGAATGTTTAGTTTTTGACCACCTTTTATCGTTTGTTGACCGTGGATGTCCAGTTGTTGTCCACGATCTATTAGTCGGGTTCCATGGTTGTTAAATAGTTGACCACAGTCTATCAGTGGTTGGCTATGGTCTAGCTGATATTGTGAAAAATACAATTATTGGTCCATATTTTTTTGATTAAAAATTTCTCTGGATTTTCTGCAAAATAAATTAATTCTTGATTTGACCCAGTTTTTAGCTGATATCCAAATTGCCAACACTTAAGAACGCAAAAGATGGTTTCAACAGGATGGCCTGCCGCTACATTTAGTTATAACTGTGAGCCAGTTTTTAAACAGAAAATTTCCAGATCGATGAATCGGAACAATGGAATGACCCACTAGATCATCCGATCTTACCCCATTATACTTCTATATAGACTTCATTAAATTTGAAGTCTACACTAACAAACCTGACAATATACGTGACCTAAAAGTTCGAATCGGGCAGAAAATGCAGAACGCTACATCTGCTATTCTAAAAATTTTAAAGACGATTTTGTTTAGTGGACAATAAAGAAGAATTTGAACATTTACTGAATATTTATTTAAAAAAACTGGTGCTGACGTCATCGCTCAAAGGTTATTTACCCTGTTTGATGTATTATTCTATTAAAAAATAGTAAATTAAAATTAAAAATTGACCTGTTTCGGGATATCTTCGTATTACTGTTTATTAAGCTAATAATGAATTTATGCGTTACTTTATGAACGCACTGTATATATAGTCACGCTTTTTCGTACGGGTAAACAGAAATCACTTCTTTCCACTTGCTACGGTTCTTACAAACGTCTTTCGCTTTTTCTACTTTCATCACCGCTTTCATACTCGTCGGTTGCTGGTACTTTAAACCTGGTCTTTCTTTAAAACAAATGTATTTAATGTATTGTCAGTAATATATTACTCAAAAACAATTAAAAAACCTTCCTAAGTATACATACAGGTTTATTAAATTTAGAAGAAAAAATGTTTGCAAGATTTCTGAAAGAGAAATAAAAAATAATAATATAAATTTAAAATTTCAAAGTTAACAGTTGAACAGTAATAAAAAACTGAAAAGATTTCCTCGGTGGATGTCTTCTGTAAAAAAAAATTCAATTTTTTTCCCAACATGGAAACGTCTGCATCTTAGTTGCCAAGAGAAATCAACAAAACTTTTCCAATTTTTTTTTTTTAAGGAAGGAAGGTAACTAATGCTGGATTCTAAATTTTACTACAATATAATCCCAAGTATTGTACAGCGTATTTAACGGGAGGCCGATAAAATCACCTATCGACGAACAAAATCTCCGTTGATATCCGGTAACCAGAAAACAGCCAACAGGAAAAAACCAACCGGTAGGAAAGAGAAAATAAAAAAAACCAGCCGACAGAAAAACGCAGCCAACAGGGAAAAGAAACATCCGATAGGAAAAACAGCCGACAGAAAAAAAGGTCGATAACTAAAATAAAATTGTCACTAAAAATGATTTTTGGCTAAGTTATAATATTTAACATTAACAACGAAGTTCTCCAGCATAAAATATTTTATTAAATAAAATAAATCAACCAAGTCGTTAATGCTAAGTTATATTTGAAAGCAAGATAAAAGGCAATATAAAAATTAAAATCATTCCTACCAATTAGAATTAGAACTTTCCATGGCATCCTGGCGTCTTCCATTCTTTGAACGTGTCCAAACCAACGGAGTCTCTGGGATTTTATAAATTTCCCAATGTCTTCACCGTTCAGGATCTCTGTTATTTCAAGGTTGTTGCGGGTGCACCATTCTGCTTCGTTGATTCTGACTGCTCCATATATTCTACTGATTATTTTACGTTCGAACCTTCTTATCTTCTCCTGATCTTGTACCGTAAGTGTTCAATTTTCACTCCTATAGGTTATTACTGGTCGAACTAATGCCTTGTAAATTTTGGGCTTTGTCTTTCGTCTAAACAGTTTGCTTTTTAAAAGTTTCAAGTTGGCAAAGTAGGCTCGGTTACCTTATTGAAGTCTTTTTTTAATGGCGGTGCTGGTTTTTTCCTCGTTGCTGACTAACTCCCCGAGATACGTGAATTGTGTTACTCTCTTGAATTTTGCGTTTTCTATCTGAAGGTCTCGAACTGTTCTTCGGTCTTTCGAGGCTGACACTTTCATGTAGACTGTTTTCTGTATTCTGACACATAGTCCCAGTTTTATTCCTGTTTTTTCTATTTTCTTGTAAACTTTAATCAGGCGGTCCTCTGTTCTTGCGATGATTGCCACGTCATCCGCATACGCACATATTTGAGTGGATTTGTTGAAAATGGTTCCTCTCTGGTCAATAGGCCGTATTGCTTTATGCAGTGCTTTGATGAATAGTGTTGTAGATAGTCCATCGCCTTGCTTAGATAATATTTCAAATGAATCGTTTAGATTGTTATCAATTTTCACCTTTGCTCTTGTGTTGGTCATGGTCATCATAGCTAGGTTGATAAGTTTAGGAGTTATTCCAAGATCTTTGAGTGCGTCTTTAAGTTTAGAGCATTTTAATCTATCGAAAGCCTGTTTGAAGTCTAAAAATAGTATGTGTAGGTCGATCTCATACTCATAGCACTTCTCTAGTACCTGCCTCACGACAAAGAGTTGGTCTGTAATGCCCCTAGATTTCCGGAACCCATATTGATATTCACCAATCTTGTTGTTTGATGTGACTTTTATTCTGTTATTGATAATGGTTGTGAGAACTTTGTAAATAGTGTTCAGCAGTGTAATACCAGTATAGTTGTCACAGATAGCCTTGTTCCCTTTTTTGTGTATTGAATGGATTATACCGGTGCTCCAGCAGTCGCGTATTTAAAAATAGACTTTATTATTGCCTGAATGTTAATGGTGTTTACTTTGAATACATGATTAAATAATAGTTATTTCTTGTAAAATATTTCCTAGTAAAACACCATAAAGAATACACACCTTGGAAAAAAATAGAATCTGGTGTTCCGCAGAGCAGCGTACTAGGGCCACTATTATATCTTCTTTATACTGCCGACTTACCTAGCCTGTCAGCAACATTCGCAAATGATACAGTCATCCTAACATCTTATGAAGACATTACATTGCTTTCCAAAAATTGCAAGACCACGTATATAAAATAGAACAGTTTCTCAGTAAGTGGAACATTAAAGTTAACATCACCAAATCTGTCCAAGTTACATATACAAAACGTGAAAATTTTCGCCACCAATTAAACTTAACAACAGTCAACTACCACATCACGACGAAGCGAAATACTTAGGAGTTTACCTTGACAGACGACTCACATGGAGAAAACATAGATTCTCAAAACGTAAGCAGCTGGGTTTTAAACTAAGGCAGCTCTACTGGCTGATTGAAAGAAAATCAAAACTAAATTTGAAAAATAAGCTCCTTATTTATAAATCTACCCTAAAACCAATAAGGAGTTACGGAATCCAGCTGTAGAGAACGGCATCACACTCCAACATAGAAATTTTAGAACGTTTCCAATCAAAGGTTCTTCGACTGATGACCAACGCTCCATGGTTTGTTCCAAACTACATAATAGCGAGAGACCTGCAGATGAACTCTGTGAAATAGGAAATAACGAACTACTACGATAAGTACAACATTCGTTTAAATAAGCATCCAAACAGATTAGCTCGAAACCTAACGCCAACTATGATACGAAGACTCAGGCATTATATGCCGTGGGATTTAAAAGATAGATTTTTATGGTGTAGTGTTATGTACTCCCAAATTTTAAACTTACTTTTTAACTTTTGTTTTAAGTAATAATTTATAGGAAATTGTCACAGGACACTTTTCCTACATGACAAATTTATAAACAAACTATTTGCTTATTGTTAAAATTTATAACAGATTCTGAAATAACATAATACAGGGGCATATAAGAAGTTTTAAAAAAGCCGATTTTTTAACAACCATTAAATAACAATAAAAGGCTGGTATCAGAAGCAAAACATAATTATTAAATAGAGCTTTTAAATACTAAGGGTCGGTTATAATAGTTAGAGGTAAATTTGAAGCGACGATCTCAAACGTCCTCCAAGAAGCCCTTAACACAGTATACAGATTGTGCGAGAGGGAACAGATGTCTGTAAACCCCCGAAAAACTGTAATTATTCCTTTTACGAAAAGGAAAAAGCTAGATAAGCTTCGGCAGCCTGTCCTATACGGAGAGAGCATTGCATTTGCGACGGAAGTGAAATACCTGGGTGTAGTTCTGGATAAAAGACTCACCTGGAACGCCCACTTGGAAAAAACAATAAACAAAGCCAGGTTTTCTCTCTGGAATCTCAGAAGAGTATGTGGCAAATCTTGGGGAATGAACCCCAAACAGATTTACTGGATTTATCAAACAATGATAATATCTATAGTCACGTATGGTTCAGTAGTCTGGTGGACCAAAGGGTTACAACAGATAGCTAGAGCAAAGCTTGCTGGCCTTCGGCGGCTGGCATGCCTGGCCATAACTGGAGCTATGTCCAGCACACCAACGGCAGCGATGGAATACCTCCTACATCTCCCTCCCCTAGATATTCTCTTAGATAGAGAGGCCAGGATAGCTTCCTATAGATTCCTGTCTTTGGAAAAGCAAATAAATGAAGAGCAACTCGGGGATCACTCCGGCATACTAAGTGGAACAAAAAACCACCAAATTCTTGGGATGGTTCCTGACTTGCTAGCCACAAAAATACACGTAGAAAAGTCGTTCAAAGTCCTCTTTCCGAAGAGAGACGAATGGATGAGGGGACAAATCCTCTTCCCAGAGACTGAATACGTAATGTACACAGACGGCTCAAAAACCCCAGATGAAGTTGGGGCCGGTGTTTTCAGCAGGAAACCAAAGATTGAAATATCTACCAGTCTTGGCAGGTATGCCACAATCTTTCAGGCTGAAATATTCGCTATCGAATTGTGTGCAAGAGAGTTGACCAACAGACCTCTAGCAAACAAAAACATAAATATAATATCAGACAGCCTGGCCGCTTTAAAAGCACTATGCTCCAACAAGATAAATTCTAAACTTGTATGGAATTGCATCGAATCCTTAGAGTACCTTGGTACCAGGGTGACCCTACTGTGGGTACCTGGGCACCAGGGGGTGAAAGGAAACGAAAAAGCCGACACCCTTGCAAAACAGGGGGCCGAATCTGCGTTTACTTGACCAGAACCGGTTTTTGGAGTCACCACAAGTGCCGCCAAAACAATTACTTCGGACTGGGCGGAGAGGAAAATACTCACTTTCTGGTCCGACATACCAGGGCTAACCCACTCGAAGGCGTTTTTACCGTTACAATCCTCGAGAAACACAACTAAGCAGATCCTAGAATGGAGCAGAAATGACCTGCGTATTCTAACAGGACTGCCTACGGGACACTGTCGTCTGAGATACCACCTCAGAAAGATAGATCTGAACCAACAAACGGACTGTCGGTTCTGCTGCGTGGAAGACGAAACTGCTGAACATATACTATGTTCATGCCCCGGCCTGGGAAGAATAAGGTTCAACATATTTGGTTACACTAACCTAGAACTTACCGATTTTAAAAAAATCTCACCCTATACAACCATGAACTTCGTAAGAAAGGCTGGATTGTGCGGTGAGCTGTAGCCTCTAGGGGTGAGTCACAATAGACCTACTAAGGGTCGCGGTGGAGGAGCGACCACGCCCCACTCACATAAAACCTAACCTAACCTAACCTAAGGGTGGGTTCTTTTCTTGTATAAAAAACAAACAATAAAAAGGGTTTAATAATATTCTGCTTTATGTTTTTATTAATTTTTTTACCACCAATATAATTTTTTTTTTATTATAAAAAATCTCTTTTATTTTGATTTAATCTATTAATTTTTGATTTTATTTGTCCTCGTTCAAAAGGTATATATTAATTATTTTAAAGTGTCTTAATATCTAAATTAAATGTAAATCATCCTCTTAGTGTTCCTAGCAGTAAAGGCTTATTTGTAGATTAGTCACTATAAAAGTTTCTGCAGGTGCAAGTCGACGCTTTTCTGCAAAATGTATCCGCTAAATGATTTATAACTGTATGTCGGTACAAAATTACGAAGTTTAAATCCATCATTTAGATGCTTTATTCGCTGTAAGAGATTTTAAAATGTAGCTGTACCATTTAGAAATTAAAGTTTAATAATATTAGAAAGTTATAAATACTATCAAAGCCAAATAAATTTTTTGTTCAAAATTAAAATATTCCTTTTTAAAAATGTTGAAAATTTCGTATTTTTCAACTGTGGAATGTCCTTCAATTCATTTCTTGATTTAAAAACCTTATTATTACAGCCGATAGACGCGTGCTATAGGCAACCAATCATACATACAGTCACAAGCAAAACCAATTAGAAAAGCTGACATCAGCGCTGCTATTACTAAACTATTTTGACCACTTCCGTTTGGGGACTTCGTCCATCGTCTTCGCAGAGAGAACAAGCAAGTAAGCTTTAAAACACTACGTGGTAAAAATTTACAATCAATGTAAATAAAAAAATAAAATCAATTAATTTAAAATCCATCAATCAGTGAAAAAATTCTGAAGAGACAGGAGGTTTAACTGTAAGCTCATTGTATAAATCTTACAATATATTATCAAACAAGAAAAGTGTAGTGGTTTAATTTACTGTATTAAGAAATTCACGGCGGTAAAGCCAGAAAAGCCTACAGTAAATGGAATATACGAACCAGCCAACTAGCTATCGAAAACGCACGGCGAGATTCAGCAGAGGCAGGAACCGACGTCATCCTACAACTTCAACAACCCTCTTTTAGTATCCTCCCTGTAAGCATGCCGTGTAGTCGTTAAAACATAAAATAAAAGTAATGGTTATTTATAATAAAACAACACGATAAATATTAGTACTTTCTTTTGTATTAGGTAATTTATTTTTATTTTATATTAATATTTGAAGAATAAGAACCATTAAATTACACTTTCGGTTTATTTCTGGACCTTACGTTACTACAAATTTATTTTTTACTATAACCGATAAATTACCTTAATATTAAAAATTAAAAATATAACTACCGTGCAGTTCAATAACCATTACAGTTTATGTGCCTTCGTTGAAAACTCCAATCGTAGGACTATGTAGTTGCCGTTTATCTTTAGTACCCTATACCTAAACCGAATAGCGAAAACGTCATAAAAATTTTTTTTCCAAATCATTATACTATGATTCTTACTATCTACCAGCAATAACTGACACAACTACAAAATAAAATCCAAATAGAGAAAGAAGACAAAAAAGAAAGTTTACTGGCGTGTCACGTGCCTATTTTTTCCCTTCTACAGTTTATTATAATTGTGTCTCTGATAATTTCCTCAGGTACCGTATTTTGTTGTAACTTAAATATATCATTCGTTGTAAATAGTGTTGCATACCTTGTAGGGATATGATTCGATTGTTTGGTTTGCATTTCTGTGTGGATGGGGCTGGCTAACAACACGGACGAGGCGATTATTGGTGTGGAGCACGGACTTGCGAAGATTGTTGGTTGATGTTTATTTCGTGTCATTTCTTGATATCCGGCCTGGGAGTTAGTCGTTTGGTGGCAGTCTTGGGAGTCGGGTGTGGGGAGAGTTTTTGGGACGGTGTGATATTTACACGTGTGCAGAACCTCTACGGGATTTCTTTCATATCTAGCTGTATTTGGGCCATCTTAATTGGATTTTGAAAAAAAACCACTTAATTTTTAACTTGACCATTCTATCTTACCTTCGTTGTTGATATTTTGGATTTTGGTGTCGAGTTAAAATATCCGCATGCGGGATTTATTTGAGGGAAGCCATTGTTAATTAGCAGGTGCCGTCCCATAATTAAACCGGCCAGGAGTAGTGAATTCGTATACCCAAAGGTTATAAGTGATTTATTTTTAAATATATAACGCCGGATATCAAGAAATGACATGGAATAAACGTCAACCAACAATCTTCGCAAGTCCGTGTTCCACACCAATAATCGCCTTGTCCGTGTTGTTAGCCAGCCCCATCCACACAGAAATGCAAACCAAACAATCGAATCCTACCCCTACAAGGTATGCAACATTATTTACAACGAATGATATATTTATGTTACAACAAAATACGGTACCTGAGGTATACGAAAAAATAGGCACGTGACAGGCGTTCTGACAAAACTATACAGTGCAGGTTTTTCTTTTACACCAGCCCAATGCAAGGACTTTAAAATGCTGACGCAAAAGCTTTTCACGACAACTTTCGCCTGGATAGTTATACCAATTAAAATTCCTTGTTAGTCCACCCCTTGATAAGATATACCATTAATTATAGTTTCGTTACACTTTGTTTTTTGTAACCAATAAAAATTATTCGATTTAAAAAGCTACATTTGTATTTTGACATAATGTATTGCTTTTGGTAGAGAGCTTAGTAAGTGTTATCAGGTAGACTGCTGACAAATCTTTTCTAGGATACTTGTTAGCTTTAATATACGAAAAAATTAAGGTTTTAATTTAAGAATTATTAATTTTTATACTAGGATACTTGAAAGTTAGTTTTTTCTTCTACCGTCAAAGTTATCCCAATAGACCTTAATGGATTTTAGCATTTTTAATCAACTCTTAAAGAGTCTAACGCATTAAAGACAAATTTAAGCTTTTTAATTTTTACAGTAGGGAACTTAATATACAAAGTGGTTTACCAATGCCTTTTATGGACTATAACACATAATTTTAAAAGTTATGCATAACCTAAAATCTTCGTTATTTTTAAACATTGATTTAAATTACATTTATAGATTAATTTTACAACAAAAATTATTCCGTTGGTAGATGCTTTTTGTTTTGGAACAGATGTAATTTTTTTTAAAAAAATAAATAAAATTTAATTTATTTTAAAAAATAATTTTTTCCGTTTTAATACAACGTATTTCTACCATGAGTGCAAATGTATGCCTGCATTCAAACTCTGGAACTGGTTACAAGACGATCAATATCTTTCTGTGGCAGATTCTTCCATTCTTTTTCTGCAGTAACTGCTAGTTCCTGGTGGGTTTTGGGAGGATTTTTTTAAGCCAAAATAGCTCTAGATGGCATATCCCAGGCATCTTCAATTGGGTTTATGTCTGGCGACATTGCAGGCTACTTCAAACGGGGAATTACTTCTGTCTCAAGATAGTCATTCACTGCTAGAGTCCTATGTGGGCGTGCGTTGTCGTCCATAAACATAAAATCCTCACCCACAGCCCCTTGCCACAGTCTCACATAAGGTTCTTAAACCTGTGTGATGTACCTTTATCCTGTCATAGTCCCGTCAACTACAAAAACACAGCACTGCTACCAGAGAAAAGAAGTTTGTTGGCTATCGCCAAACACGAATACGCCGGCTGTCACTATTCAGACAGATTCGGGTCCCATCTAAAAAAAAACATAATTTTAAAATTGCAGAGAAAGCTCTATGTGTTCTTGAGCCCATTGGACTGAACAATTTGTCTTCTAATTGTATCCAACGATATTCTGAAAGCTGTAGCATATCTGAACTCTCTTTAAAGGGCTAGTTCCTCTCAATGAAAATTCCTTTAAATCTATTCTGTTGTTTATTACTTACTCGTAGTTCACCAGAGCGATGCCTATTTTGTACTGAATTGGTCTTCAAAAACCTATTCCATATTCGGGACACGTCACTCTGGGAAACATCTACTTTGTCCACCACGACTGGCTGTAAGTGGCCTTCTTGAACTAAAACAATAATTCTGGCACGATCCAGCTCATTAGTAATCACGTATTTTTAAATTTTAAGAGCATCAAATTTTGTGTAAATGACCTCAAAGTGAAAAAATATAATGGTTACTTTTACATGATTAAATACAAAGGTAATGCATAAGTTTTAAAACTATGTGTAGTATGATTAAAGAAGATCCCGTTATATTTAAATAACGTCGTGAAAACCATGAAAAAATAGGTAGAACTAAGTGTTCTTCTTGAATTTTTAGAAACTGTATGCCTCAGGAGAAACTTACACTGGCAATGAGTTCCAAAGCTTAGCAGTTTATTAAAACTAAGAGCCCTGGAAAAGAGACGTTCCACAAGTTTCCAGGGTAACGGCGAAAGGGTACGATGATTGAACCCGTCGGGTCAATCTTAAAGAAACTACTAATAGTCTAAGATCTTAGGTAAAATCGACCTTCAACCATCTGTTCAATGAATAAAAATTATTTTATAAGTCATTTAGTATGTTAAAAATTATAAAAAAAATGGGTTGCCCAAAAAAATCGTGGCCAGACTGTAATTAATTAAAAATTCTAAAATCACTTTTTTTAATTTCTACCGATAAGTTTAACGAAAAAAATTTTCACCAACCAAAATTACAAAGCCTATGGAATATGCAAACGTAGGGTTGCCTATATTTTTTTCCCGGCATAACTATTGGGTTGCCAGGTATAAACAGATATTTTGGTCCTAGTTAATTTCACCTCCTTGTTTAATATATAAATTAAACATAAAAATAAGCGCTTTTTTATTTAGTACACAATGATATGGGGTTGCCCACAAAAAGTCTGTCCTGAATGATGGTTGTCAAATTTAAAAAAATTAAATTTTAATGCGACTGTGAACGTGCGACAAAGAGGTCCAAGACAAATATCTCTTGCGATAGACGAAGATATAGAGTTGTAGCTGCGCGCGGCGCGACCGCGTTTGTTAGTAGTTTATGCAATAGAGAATGATAGCGATAGACTAGTAAACAACAATATTTTAAAGCAACTGGTAGTATACGTATGAAAGTAATATGAAATATATAATAATTTGAAAGTTAATATAGGTATGTTAGATTAATATAATAATTTGAAATTATAAATATATATTAAAGTGTACAAATGACATGAATAAAAATCAGAAAGCGATGTACCTATACTTGCTGGGAATTTTTATCTTTTTTCAAGAAAGTAAATAAAAATGAACCGTCGAAAATTTCAAATAAAAAAACCAACACTAAGGATATTTTGTTCAGTACAAATTTTATATTATGCTACACCATAAATATAACCTTAATAAAAAAAGAACTTTTAATTCATTATTATTATTCTGTCTTCGCCGCGCGCAGCTACAACTCTGTGTCTTTGTCTATCGCACTAGATATTTGTCTTGAACCTCTTTGTCGCACGTTCACAGTCGCATTATAATTTTATTTTTTAAAATTCGACAACCATCATTTGGGACAGACTTTTTGCAGGTAACCCTATATCATTGTGTTCACAATAAAACAGCGCTTATTTTTATGTTTAATTTATAGATTAAACAACTGGGTGAAAATAACTAGGACCAAAATACCTGTTTATACCTGGCTGGAAAAAAATATAGACAACCCTACGTTTGCATATTGTATAGGCTTTGTACTTACGGTTGTTGTAAAAATTTTTCGTTAAAGTCATCGGTAGAAATTTAATAAAAGAGGTGATTTATGAAATATTAATTAATTACAGCCTAGTTAGGATTTTTTAAGGCAATCCATTTTTTTTATAATTTTTAACAGACTAAATTACTTATAAAATAATGTTTATCCATTAAACAGATGGGTGAAGGTTGACTTTACTTCGGATCCTCTACTTTAACGGTGGAACGACTGAAGATATTTTTAAAGATCATCGGCCATGAAAATATTTGAAAAAAGGAGATATATTCTATTTTCTATTTTCGGTAAGATTTCTGTATTACCGATCAAATGAATCATTATTTTCTACGTAAGGTTTGAAATATACAATAATTTAGAAAGATGCAAACAACATAAATAAAATTTGTTATCTACTAATATTGATTTTTTTTTGTTTCAGGTAAGTATTTCGCAGTTGATCTTCTTGAATATTGGTAAGATTTTTCGGTTTTTGGTATATATAAAGTCAAACCAATTTTTCTGCGATTGGGAAAGTAATGTCACCCAGTGCCACTTTTTAATACTTAAAAGCTCTAAAGAAAAATACGGGATAACATAATACGATCTCTCTAAGATTTTAAGTTCTTTAACTACGACAGCAACGATTATGGAGACTGATCTGTTGTATAGCTAAACTTTTACTGTAAGAACTTTAATATTGACAGAAAAATTTTCAGATTAAAAATCATACATTTTGGTGTATCTACTTATGAAAATGTAACAAAATGGAATATAATTTATTATCAAATGAATATAAGTAGTGAGCAGCTTTAAACAATAATTTTATAAATAAAAAATTTAATAAGAATGCACTGGTGATTGAAAAACTGTTTTTGTAGATAAGTTGTCATTATGAACAACTGGGTTATACCACCATAACCAAGAATTTATTTTACCTTCTAGTAGCCTTAATAACAAGGCTTTTTTACAAATAATAAAAGTCTCTTTAGACATTATACGTAGCATTAAAATGTTGATAAAGCAATGTTTCTAAATTCGTGCGAAAAAATTCAGGAGGTAATAGCCCGTATGAAATTATGATGGTTTCATTTTTTAATATCCTTGGACAAATGTGGTTTGATTTAATTTATGATATAAAATGTAATATTGGTCTTGTTACAATTATCCCCATTTACTCTATCTACGACCACATATTAATTAATTGTAAATTAGTGAAATGAAAATGCACTCGTGTTCTCGGAGACATTTATTTTGCTATTGTGTGTTCGATGCTCGTAAATGAAACTGTGGGAAAATTATAGGACAATATTTTTAATGGAAAATATGTGCTACTTTGTTGCAATAAATACAAAAATAAGGCGCTGTATTGTTGGTTTATTTTAATAAAAAAAAAAATTCTTTTCACATATTTACGTAAAAAGTTGGCCGGTATTATTATTATTTTAATCGGATGTCAATTTAAAAACATTTTAAAATAAAAAATAATAATTAATTTTTAAAATAAAAAAAATCAAAATAACACATAGGAAAACTTACTTCCTGTCGAACCCCTACACCCCATATATCCTTATCTTAAAATTAAAAAAATTGCAGCCCCTAACCTGTCATAAATAATTAAAGTGATGCAAAAAGTATCAACAATGACAGGAGTAATAATTTTACGGATTAAATCAATTATCACCAGTTTTAAAGGGACACATATGGAATTTTAACTGTTAATGCATATAACCAGATTACAAATATAAAAAAAGCATTTGATACCAATGTTCTTAAAAATGGATTGACAGAAAAGGCCCTATTAGGTGGTAACCTTGCTAATCAAACTTATTATTATAAATTTTTTCATTATCGAGTCCTTTTAATTCAGTTCTTTATAAAATCAAATCTGTGTCACTTCAAAATCAACAGCAAAATATTGATTAAGCATGTGGTAATATCACTGAAATATAATGTAACGTTTTATTTAAATTACACTCGGGTTCAAATTTATAATTAACTTATTTGTTTATAAACTTTACAATTTCTGTAACTTAGTGCAAACAAAATAAACAAACTTTAGAAATAGACCGACTTACTTTCGCAAACGGAGGCTAATTTATATTTTAGCGTTAAAACTAAAAACACTAGAGGATTCCTAACGTTTTTAAATTGTTCTATTAAAAATTCTAGATTGCTCGGAAAGGTACTGGATCATCCTCGTCATTGACTGTGACGTCACCGTATCGTCCAGCTTGCTTAAGTGGCTTGTCGCAAAATCATTACAATAATTTTTAATATTTATTAAATACATGCTTAATTGTTTACAAAGCAATAAAAACATTTTAAATCATACTTTAATTAATTAATTAATTGCATTCTTTTCGTTACATAAAAAACTCGGGGAGATGCGTTTAAAACACAAAAAAGTTCCAGAGTTTTTATTCCCGTTTTTGTAAAGCCTTCCCTTAACCTTTAAAGAGTACCCGAAAGGTTCACTACCTCTTTTGCAAAGATTCTCAGGAGTCGTGCAGCTGCCAGAGTTTGCTCTTTCTCTTGGCAGAACTTAATCCAGCAGTCCAGTTTTTCTTATTGCTTCGTTGTACTCGGTTAGGCTTTGAATATATGAATCCCAATTGAAAGTTCTCTTTGCGTCGGTTTCGAGTTGTTTTTCGTATAGCAGCCAGATCGATATTCCACTAGTTAATTTTTTTTCACATGTTCTATGCTAAGGGTACAGTTAGCCTGATAGGATATTATTATTGCCTTCTGTAGGCTACTAGCAATGTGTTACATTTCAAGAGGGCTGCTTCTTACTTTAGTTTCCAGTTGTTTGGTCTTAAGAGCAAGTTTCTTTTTGTAACTTTCCCAGTCTGTTTTTCGAGGGTTCCAGTAAGATATCACTTTCCCTCCAAAACTCGAAAGTTCCGTAACCACGTATATGTGATTTGAATGACTGGTTTCATCGGACACATACCAGCGCTGCAATTCGCTTCCTGTCAGAGGAATGTAATGTCAATTAATTCTAATCTTTGGGATTTCTTACAATGAATAAACTCACGTGTGTTGCTCTGTAAAACGAAGATTATTTTATTCATAAATACAAGCACTTTATTTACACTATCAGTCTGTTGTTACTGTTTTTACAATCGTGCACAACTCTCGCGTTCGCTCTCTCTCACTCCCTCTACTTTACCTACACCAAGCGCGGAAATATTTAAAGTTAAAGAAATATTTTTTTTTTACATCTATTACCTTTCTCCTCCTACAGTTAACAAAAGTGGGTTTGTTTCCCTGATTTAACACCATTGGATCTGTGAATCCAAGATACTTAATCAAGTTCTCGTCCCGTTTGTATGTGATTGTGCTTTCCCATATCATTCGAAGAGAGTTTGCGTCAGCACCTAGTAATACTTGCAGATTTTCCATTGCCACCGAGGGGGTGGATTTGGTAATTCATACAGCAGATACACCGTGGCTAGGATCAGCTCCCGTTTATCTGCCTTGCATTTATACCTTACAGAGATTATGGCAGTGTCCCTTGAACACAGCCCGTTCACTGTCAGTGAATTCAGGTTTGAACGTACAACTATGCACGCTCGCGATCCCTTAATTGCACTATGAACGTCTATGATTGTTCTCTGGTAGCCAGCGAGTCCCGCTACCCCCCCATAAACTAGCCATGGTTCTTGGATGAGAACCACGTCAACCGCTATGTTAACCAAGCACCAATTAAGGGCATAAGAAACAGCCTAACCATTCTGTAGGTTGATTTCCTTTACCCATATTATCTGTAGTTCACGTCCTCTTTGCCGAGAGCTTCAGGAAGACTACCGTGTACAGGCCAAAGATGATTTTTATCTTTAGCCGGGTCTCCAGGGAATCCTCGTCGAAAGAATGGTGTGTTTTTCCCTATATTTTCGTTAAAAAAAAGTCATTTTTCTACATTTAGTGTTGGGTTCAGGTAGCCCAGCTTCTTAATGAAGTCTTTTGGTTCTTTGGCTTTTATGAACTCAGTCGGGATCAAAGCTAAGACTCGAGGGCGTTTAAATTTTTTTTAGCAAAACCAACGTGTAGGGCTCGCACCCCCACAAGCTTCAACTGCGGCACCTTTTCCCTTAGCGATTCAACCACTTGCCTGGTAGCCTGAAAAGCCCAAAGATTTTTTTTAAATGGTTTACGCAGTAATTTTAGGTAGTTCGTTTATTTTAAATTTAAATATTTACCGTATTTTTCTTTAGTTTTTTTTTATCATATAGAATTTATAATTAACAAAAACCATGTTGTTGCGTAAGAGTTAATTTTTAACCAACATTAAAGTTACTTTCCTTTAATTTTTCAATAACATCATCGACTTCGCTAGGTATTCGCATCAGCGAAATTGTACACAACCCCGTAAATCCTCACAGTCGACATAAATCCTAAACTTTAAGCGGTTGGAGTCTGGGAGCTATTTGAGAGAAGCTTAAAATCGGACAAACACGTTAGTTTCGTCTTGTGTTATTGGTATCGTAGTAGACAAATCACTGTGTTTCCGTTTCCTATTATTTATTATCAGGCTTGTGAGTAAATGGAATATGAACGGTAAACAGATCGTTTGGTGAAATATATTTATTTTTATAACCAATTCTCTTAATTCTTTAAATATATTATATTTAAAGATAAATATAATAATAAGATATTGGTACAATTCTATTAAGATCTATTATCACTATATAATTTCTTAAACAACATTTTGTATAGGATCACGGATTATTTCTTTTGTAGGATAATCCTTAGTTGTTTAGTTTTACACTGTTGCAATTTCTTGTAAGTACTTACATGTAAGTGCATGCGCTTTGTAATAGCTATAATTAAACTGTAATAATCAGTTACAACGAAAACAATCACTGTTTACAGCATCTGAAAAGTTATTAGGAATAACGATATAAACAGTGACTAGTAATTTCAAAAAAAGTCATAATTTTATTTCATACAAACAAGGATATTTAAGATATTGTTAAATCAAAACCGACATTTGTCTCTTCTCTGAAACATAATTTAAATGTTTACTATTTAAACATATAGAATTATATTACTTTTTTTAAAAATAATAGGTGAATATTAACATGACAATATCAAAAAAATACCTTTGGAGTTATGAAAATTGAAATAAACCACACAAAAGATTTTTTCCAAATTGTCCAATATTAAACTGCATGTCATACAGGAAATTAGCACCAGTTTTTATTTCTGTAACAACAAAACATGGGCTAGAAGCAATAAAAAAGGCACTTTTATTTGCCAACCATTGTGCCTATTTTCTAGAAAGTAGCAGAGGTCCACATAATTTTATTCCCAAACCTGGAAAACCTGAAAATGAGATCTTGTCATATACACCAATGTCACTATTGCCAAATAACTTTTTAAAAAAATTATTTTAAAAAGACTCAAACCTATTATTAAAGAAGTTTGGCTTTGGAAAAAAGCATGCCACAAGAGACCAACTGCATAGACTAAAGACTAAAAAACTACTAGAAAAAGTACAAGAAGAAAAGAAAAAAGAACAGTTTATACCTAAACAATATAGGTTGTTAAAATCTTATATTAGTAAAAGGATGTTTCGTATAAGATGCGAAGATCAATATTCAGAACTAAGACCAATTAGAGAAGAGAGATGACCAAGAGACCTCTAGCAAACAAAAACATAAGTATAATATCAGACAGCCAGGCTGTTTTAAAAGCAGTAAGCTCCAACAAGATAAATTCTAAACTTGTATGGAATTGCATTGAATCCTTAGAGTACCTTGGTGCGAACAACAGGGTGACCTTACTGTGGGTACCTGGGCACCAGGGAGTGGAGGGAAACGAAAAAGCCGATCAAAACCAGTTTTTGGAGTCATTACAAGTGCCGCCAAAACATTCATTTCGGACTAGGCAGAGAGGAAAATACTCACGTACTGATCTAATGTACCAGGGTTGACTCACTCGAAGGCGTTTTTACCTAAACACTCGAGAAACACAACTAAGCAGATCCTAGAATGGAGCAGAAATGACCTGCAAATTCTAACGGGACTGCTTACAGGACACTGTCGTCTAAGAAACCACCTCGGAAGGATAGGTCTAATCCAACAAATGAACTGTCGGTTTTGCTGCGTAAAAGAGGAAACTGCTGAACAAATACTATATTTATGGCCCGGCATGTGAAAAATAAGGTTTAACATATTTGATTACACCAACCTAGAACCTACCGATTTCAAATATATGCATATATACAACCATGAATTTCGTGAGAAGGGCTGGATTGTGCGGTGAACTGTAACCTCTAGGGGTGAGCCACAATAGACCTACTAAAGGTCGCAGTGAAGGGGTGACCACGCCCCACTCACATGATACCTAACCTAATCTAAGACCAATAAAGGCTGGTGTACCAAAAGGCTGTGTTTTTGATCCATTGTTGTATCTCTTATATACCTTTTGATATACCAGTAACAGAACAAAGTACAGTAGCCACATTTGCAAATGACACATGTGTATTGGCAGTTGGCAAAACTAAACAATATGCTAACGAAATAACGAAAGCTGGCGCATTAGACTTAATGAAAATAAATCAGTGGATGTACATTTTACGAATAAACACACTGGACAAATACCAATACCTATTAACAATAATAATATTCCTTATATGCAACCAGACTAAGAATGTGTGTCGCAGCAATGGTAATCCCAGTAATCCCAAATTGAAACCATGCATATAGAACCAATTATAGGGCTTATCTGTGGCACCTTGTATCAACAGTAGTACTTCTTGTATTAGTAGGGGTTATCTCGTTGGTAGCTGGTTCTTGGTATTCGTTGCTAACTTATTCTTTGCTAAGATACTTGGGTATTCTTTGCGTGAATATTCGGGTATTCATTGGTTACCATACAAAAAAAGGAAAATAAATATCTCAACATTAACTAAAGAGGTTTTTCATTTTTTTAAAATTAACAAAAAATGATTAAAAAATTAAAGATAGAAAACCTTTTAACAAGTCTGAATAATAAAAAAAAACAGTTATTTTTTTGGAGAAATGATTTAAAGGCTAAAGTAAAATAATTTGAAATACATCTTTTTTTTTTTTAATACAATAATTTAACAAAACTAATTAATTATATTTTAGATTTAACCACAAACAAAGGTTGCACTCATATTTAATCAAAACTCTAATTATTACCAACAAATAATCGCAATTTTAAACGAAAACAGGAATTTTATACTATTAAAAATTTTCCTTATTAGCTCAATATTAATCTATTAAACCACTAGAAACAAAGCAAATATGCCAGGACCGGCTTCTACAGCTAATCAATTTCATCCAATTGCCAGAGTTAGCCTGATGATTTTGATCAAGCGAAAAGTTCCTGTTACACAAAGCAAAACTTACTTTAAGTAATCGTTAAATCACCCACAGTGATTCGAAAATTGAAAATATGTCATTTGCTTGATATATTTAGAGCTCTTTTTTAAAAAAATTGCTCTCGATGTCAATGTGAATGTGTGTCGTCTACATATAATCAAAAAAAGTTCTTTGTAATTTCAGCTACATTTATAAAAACATAAATATCTGTTTGGAAAAGTTATAAAAAAAGTTAAATAAAATACAACATTCATGATATTTATGCACTCTGCAACCTTCAAGCTTTAGGCAGTTGAAAATATAGAAGTGGTAATAATTTTTACAAGCTAATAAAAAACAACATAAAAATCCCAGCCAATATTTACAGATATTTCACCATTATAAAACTAGAAATTTTTTTTATTAACTTTCACATCATAAAGATCTTCAAAAAATTATATAAATTCAAATTTCAGATAACGGATTTTCTCGATAAAATTAAAACTCATTTATTAGGGTATACGAAAGAAAAATATGATAATTTGAAACATAATTAATTTTTAAGATTATATAGTAACGGGAAAAACAAAATGTGTTTATGGGTTATCTTATTTAGTGATAACTCGACAGGACACCGGCTAAACTTATGTGTTTTAAAAAGGTGTTGCCAAACTTGAAAAAATTTAAGAAGATATTGCGACAAAAAAAATTGAAACATAAACCCCCATTCGATAATAAGTTGTGTTAGCAAAGAAGCAATTTTTGCCCATATGAGCTAAGAGAACAGCGACACTAAGTGAAAATTAATGATATACGTGTCGAATATTTATTTTAAATTAAGAAAATAAGCAAAAAAATTGGGGGAGGGGCAAGATTTCTGACAAATTTTCAAATAAAACAAATTTTTGCAGAAATTTGCAAAAAAAAATAAAATCTTCCATGAAAAAATATAATAAAATTAATTTTGTACGGTAAATAAACTTTTATTTTTAATAAAACATTAATCAAAATAAAAAACTTCTCAATATATAATAATACCGGCTGAAAATGACAGCTTTAAGCTGCTGTCTTCTTATTAGTCATCTTAGATAACGGAGTGCAATCTTAGCAAAATCTGTCAGATAGAGTGCTGATTTCGTGGACCCATTGCAAACATTTTACACATTCGAGCCAGTCAAGCTTGTGATCCTTTTTGTCCAAAAAAAGTCCGTTGCAAGTTGAGCAAATATGTGACTTATCAAACTCCATTTCTAAATCATCGCTTTCCTTCGTTACTGCCTCTGTTTCCGTATCCGATGAACTGAAGCTGTGCTTATTTTGCATCGAAATGGTTCGATTCTTCTTTAATTTCTTTGTCATTGTTTGTTTCTTATTCTGAGCATTGTCTTTAGACTTTCTTAATCTTTCTTCTTTTTGCTTTAATTTCTTTATTTCTTTTTCCTTCTTTGCTTTTTCAAAAGAAATTGTTTCGGGTAAAGTAAGTACTTCAGAATCTTGTTTTCGGTGACCTCTGTTCTTACTTGGTTCTAGTTCTATGCGAGGAACCAGCAGAATTTCTTCGAAGGAATTTCGGTTTTCACGATTGTTAATATTAATATCCTTTCTGTGGATATTTTAAAAGTTGTCATTCTCAATTTGCTCCTCGTTGAGATTTTTTTCTGGATTAAGATCTTCTGGAACCTGCGCTATGTCATTAAAAAACGAATGCATAATCAGGAATCTGTTCGGGACTAAAGGAGAAATTTCCTATGTTTTAAACCCGGAAGTTACATTTTGAATAGTGGCTGCCTTACACCAGGCGATATTTAAAAGTGGGCCGAACTGTAATCGGCCTAGTTTTTTACCCAGATTGTTGTAAACCCAATTTTGACAAGTTTGGGACCAATAGGTTTTCAGGGGTTTGAAGAATGACCGTTTGAGCGTTTGGAGCCAATAAGTGATGTGACTGGGCAGACAAAATAAGATCACACATCATTCGTTACCGCAAAATCTAACAATTCGACAATTGAACAGTGAGAAAAATGGCCATCCACAAACAGTAAAGCCTTACCGGCTCGTTTTATCGGAACAAAAAATTCTCGCAACCACTGAAACAAAATGTCAAATGTAACGTAGGCAGATTTCTCGCCCATAATAATAGACCATGTTCAAATTGTGTTCTTTGTTTTTTCCCTTAAATATGCAACAAGGTGGTAGAAAACTGCCCCATGCGTTTACACACGTAATAACAGTAATGGTTTCTCCCTTTTCAGCTCTCATAATACAATTTACCATCTTAGCGCCTTTATTTGTTACAACTGTTGCGGGATTATTATTTAACTGCAATCCTGTTTCATCAAGGTTAAATATTTGCTGAGGGGTATTAACAAATTATTTTCTCTTAAAATCTTTCCTAGCAATTCGAAATATTTAGCACATTCTTGTCTTGTCATTCCCTTAGCTCTAACGGTAAACAGTCCTTAAGCTTTACATAATGCCAGCTCATGATGTCTTTTCATAAAGAAACAAAAACCCCGCCCCTCCACCAAGCCAAGGTGAAGACCCATTCGGGAGGAAAGGGTAGTAAGTTAAATTAGGTTTTAATTTTGGCTGGAGGCTGTCATTTGCAACATTTATTAAGAATCGTATATAATTCTTGCATTTTCATCCTTACTGTTTTTCACTCTTAAACCGTAGTTTAATATTTAATAAAGAATAAAAATCATGATATTTTATTTAATTTTTTTTCACCGAATCTATTGGTTTTGGGAAAAAATTTAAGATTAAGGAATGTTTATAAACAAACAGGGATTTTGAGTTATATTTTTAAAATACAAAAGTACATCCCGAAAAAAAGATTTAATATTTATGGAGACCAGCAGACACGCCGTATAAAACGTAGTATTTCATAAGAACCATCTAAGCATTCCTTTATCTATCTTTGTAACCACATCTTCTTTTACACCACAGCGTTCTCTTATCTTACTATTCTTTACTTTATCCAACCGAGTCACTCCGGCTGTACTTCTCAGACTACTCATCTCCGCAGCATTAATCCTATTTTCATGCTTCTTCTGCCAAACCCAACATTCACTACCATACATAAGTGTATGTACACACCTCCATGCACCGCCAGAGGTGCCTTTTTTGACACTTTCTGGCTATTCATAAAGCTATGCAGTGCCCCATTCATTGGTTTTCCTGCCAACACCCTTGGCTCAATGTCACTGTCGTACTTTTCATCTCTAGTAAACTTTGAACCCAAGTACACAAATTTATTTAATTGTTTCACTCTTTCTCCCCCAATCAAAACTCCACAGTTTATCATGCTTTCTTCTCTTTTAAAAACCATTACTTTCGTTTTGCTTACAATTGTTTTTATCCCTTTGATTTTTAGGGCATCATGCATAACATTAACCATCGCCTGCAACTCCTCTTCAGATAACGCTAATATGACTTGATCATCGGCGTAAAGAAGGCATTTGACGATCAAATTATTCATTTTTAATCCATACGCACTCTCTTTCAGATCTTTTAAACAATTGTCTATGTATAAGTTAAAGTGATTGATAATATAATAATAATTATAGAAATAAAAGTTTTATTTCATAAACAGTGTTTCAGCACTATACAACACAGTGGGTCACCACAATATTAAATAAGGTAAGGGTAGGGGATGCTAATTTTTCCCTCCTATAATGTAACAGAAATATTAAAAAAATATCGGTGGTTAGTCCTCTACAAGTTCACGGAAATTACAAAATTATAAATTTCTATCTTTACTTATATTTGAGAAAAAAAATGTACACTTAATTTCACTTACAACCTTTTAGGGGTGATATAACTGGAGGGGGTGGGATAAGAAAATTTTGTTACAGGAAAGATTCATCATAATTTTATACGGGCAATCACCTAAATTTTTTCGCAAAAATTTAGAAACATCCTGTTTGTTTGTATGTATGTGTAACTTAGGAATTTTTTTTAAATATGTATGTTTTTATTTTTATACTTCCAAAGATAAATAAAATAAAAAATTTGAAATGTAGACTTGGTTTTTTTTTTGAATATTTCGACCAAAGTCCTATCAATTCTACAATGAAATCATATTTAACGGACGCCACAATTTTTCAAATTAAAATTTAATTTATTCATTATATTATAACAAAATTTATTAACATAATACACTAAAAAGACCCGTTAACATTTTGTACGTTAAGCTTCATTAATTATTCGAAAGACCTTTGAAAATTAAAAATCCTTTTTAAGCGGCCAAGATCGCTGGCATAACTTAAAATTATACTGTAATTATATAACTTTCTCCAATAACTTTCGAACGTTGTAAATCTGACTAAAGCGGTCTGAGAAGCACGACACTAATATTCTACTTGCTCCGAAGTTTTGAGTATTTATTATAAAAACAGAAACTTTGTTCGAAATGTTTGAAAGGTACATGAAAGAAAGATTGCGTTATATCCAGGGGCGGCATCAAATAAATAACTAAACATTTTTTAAAATCCAAAACAACATCTGCCTTTTTAAATTTTTTTCGTTCTGAGAGAGGTGGTGGTCTAAAAAGTATACTAGCTTTCTATATAATTCTAGCAAGTATATACGCGGTATGATTTGCATATGTGAGAAACTATCGAAAAATCTTAATCAAATAAGCCAATGGTGCAGTCGTAATAATTTAGCGTTAAATCCTACCAAATGTTGCGTAATGTCATATACATAGAGATCTGATCCAATTATATTTGACTATAAGATAGACAATTATTCTCTAGACAGACCATGTAATTTTAAGGATCTTGGAGTTACTTTCGACCGAGAGCTATCTTTCCAAAACCACATAGACAATATAACTACGTCAGCAAACCGTATGCATGGATTTATAATTAGAGTAGGCCGCGACTTTAACCATTTAACACTTAAAACTCTCTACTATGCTTTTGTGAGATCAAAGCTAGAATATGCATCGGTTATCTGGAACCCATATTATCCAGTGCATATTTATAAACTGGAGGCAATCCAAAGACGCTTTCTCAAATACATAAAGTTTTATAGTAGATCGGACTTATCCACTAATTGGCACGACACACGAGAGTTTACTGTCAAGACATAGCTTTTTTACTCTGGATAGAAGACGAGAATGTTCTAGTGTCATTATGCTACACAAAATAATTAACAATGAAATTAAATGTCAATGCTTACTACATCAGATAAACTTTAAAATTCCCCGTCAGGCATCTCGATACACCGACTCATTCTACACTACCACACCACGAACAAATATACTTAAAAACTCTCCTGTTCATACTATGTGTAGCAACTATAACCTTAAATAAATAAATATCATCGCATTGGACACATCTAGGGGACAATAGTAAACAACAAAATGAGCTCTTTAATAGGGTGGGCCGAAAAAACGGTTTTTTTTATTTTGCAATTGTAATAGTGCGGGAAAGTTGCTAATTATACAGGGTGAATCATTAAGAATGGGCAATCTCTGAAATGGAGATACTACACACCAAAATATGGCGATTGAGTTTAACATCTCTTATACAAATGATGCAGGTTTACGAGATACAGGGTATTTAAAGTTGGAATTTTAATTTGAAATTTCTCAATAATTTTGTGATTTTAAGCAGCATCGTCTTAAAAATTGGCAACTTTATGTTTTTTGGCATGATAATTACGAATATTTTATGCTGAATTTAGCACTATTTATACAGGGCGTTAGTTACACTCTCTTACTTAGATAAATTACAACATATCTTTTTTGCCTTATGAGTTATGGCTAAAATGACTAAAAAATCAAAAGGGCAGTTCAATTTTAAATAAAAAAGGTACTGCTGTTTATTTCACGTAACTCTATCAGTTTTTGAGTTATTTGCATTTTAAACATTCAGCGTAAACACTCCCAAGCCACCGTTATTCCATTGACCTTTTTTCAAGTAGGCTTGTGTCAGAGCTTATCAGTTTATCGTGTAAAGAAATATTTTAAAATTTTACTGTCACTAAGTAAGAGTGTATTATTCGTAGTAAAATAAGAAAATGCCACGACATAATGAATTTTCCAACAGTGAAATGCGTGATATAATTTTTGTGTTTGCTCAATCAAATTATAGTGGACTTGGTGCAGCCAGAAGGTATTTAACATCATACCCATATCGAAGATAATCCAATCACAAACTGTTCAAACGTATTTATACCCGCCTAGGAAAAACAGGGTGTTTGCGTCCCAAAAGCTTAAATGGTGCTCCAAATAATATCAACGTCGATGATGAAGAATAGGTTTAGTTCGTATTTCGGAAAATCCAAATCTCAGTACTCGTCGGTTAAGTGCGGCAACAGGAATAAGCCAATCTGGAGAATTTTAAAGAAAGAAAATCTCTATCTCCATATAACTATACTCCTTTCCGAAATTTGCTACCTCAAGGTTTACCAGTTCGCCTACAGTTTGCTGGATTAAAAAAAAACCAGGATTTTCTTAATTACCTCATTTTCACCAATAAGGCGACGTTTACTAGACGAAATGTTTTTAATTGAAAAACAATCATTTGTGGTACTCCAAAAATCCACATGCTCTAAAGGAACGACATTTTCAGCATGAATTCAAGGTAAATATTTGGTGTGGTGTGATATCTGGTTTTTTATTGGGCCTTTTGAACTTACTCCCAATCTCTATTTAAACTTCTTTAAACAACAGTTAAACACACTACTAAAAGATGAATCACTAGCCATAAAGCGGAATGTGGTTTATGCAAGACGGGGCGCCGACACATTTTTCTCTGCCAATACGGCAATACCTGAATGAACATTTTCCTCACCGGTTGATTGGGCGTGGCAGTGAATTTGTTTGGCCACCTAGAAGTCCAGATTTAAACCCTCTGGACTTCTCAATATGGTGACAAATGAAGGACATGGTTTACAAAGATACAATTAACTCCATCGAAGAATTACGACAGAAAATTCAAGACACTGCTAATATTATTAAAAATAATCGACAAATGTTATTTAATATTCAAAGATCTTTAAGGAGACACCTTACAAAGTGTACTGAAGTGGAAGGCGGGTCTTTTGAGCAATTACTTTGAATTTTTTTTTTGCCATAACTCATTAGGCAAAAAGATATGTTGTAATTTACCTAAGTAACAGGGTGTAACTAATGCTCTATAGTCTATATGAAATAGTGCTAAATTCAGCATAAAATTCGTAATTTTCATGCCAAAAACATAAAGTTACCAATTTTTAAGACGATGCTCTTTAAAATCACAAAATTATTAGGAAATTTTAAATTAAAATTCTAACTTTAAATAACCTGTATCTCTTAAACCTGCATCATTTGTATAAGACATGTTAAGCTCAATCGCCATATTTTGGTGTGTAGTATTTCCAGTTCAGAGATTGCCCATTCTTAATGAATCACCCTGTATTAGTAAATAAGCAACAAATTTAAAGAAATCGGTTGACATCTTCCGGTCACGCATAGGCCCTAAAGTTTGATAAAACATGAAAAAAATTCAATTATTTTTTTAAATTTTTAAAATAGATGTTTTTATAATGTTTAAGTTGTTAACGTCTTTAAATAGAGACTAAAAACATTATGTTTTAATTTGGTTTAGATCAGTTAATATCTTTCGGTCGCGCATAAGCCCCAAATTTTACCAAAATATTGAAAATTTTACATTTTTATGAGTTTTTTTTTGTATTTTAAATATACTTTTTTTAACGTAATATTTACAGTATTTTATTTCTGAAGAAAAGAACATTGTGTTTTTTTATGGTGTGTGTAGATTGTATAGCTTGGTAAACAAGTTTCGGGTCATCTGTAGTGATTACTTGTTTTGATAGTAAACCACATTGGCATGTATGATCTTAATGTAAACAAAACTAATTCTTGAGGTTCAGGTAAAGGGCTTTCTTCACTTAAGTTATCTGAGAGTTCTATTTGCATTAGTGACGGATTTTTAAAAACCACTCTGCTGTCAGGATCATCCAGAAAATCAGTCTTAAAGGTACCTTTGGCTTTAAAATAGACAACAGTAAAAATGACCTGGCTCAACTAACATGTTTTTTAAACCGTGTTTTTTTTTAATTTCAAACTCTGGTTTTGCTATTTGATAAATGTGTGTTTATTGATAAAAACTATACTGTAGCTTAAATATTTAAGATTTTAAAATATGAACAAAATTAAAAAGTACCATGCCCATTGTTACCCATCTTTTTTTTAGGTACTGTTTTTCTATAGCATTGGGCGTATTTGCGCAACCGGAAGTTGTTAATTTATTTACACCATAAAAAAACACAATATTCTTTTCACCAGAAATAAAAATACTGTAACTATTACATTAAAAAAATTATATTTTATGTACAAAAAAAATTAAAAAAATGTAAAATTTTTAATATTTTGGCAAATTTTGGGGCTTATGCGCTACCGGAAGATATTAACTAATCTAAAAAAAATTAAAACATAATGTTTATAAGTTCTATTTAAAGACTATTACATTATAAAAACATCTTATTAAAAAATTTGAAAAAAAAATCGCGTAAATAAAGTTTTTTTTATGTTTTCTCAAACTTTAGGGTCTGTTCGCAAGCGAAAGATGTTAACCGATTTTTACAGTTTTTTTTTCTTATTTTTTATCTAAATAATTAGCAACTTTCCCGCGCTATAACAACTTCGAAATAAAAAACAACGTTTTTTAGACCCTTTAATCGTTATAAATAAATATTAGTAAATTGTGAAATTATATATTTTTTTTCTCAGGTGGAAAAAATCATTAATGAAGAGGTTATAAGCCTGAAAGCTTAAAGTCTACTATGAGACTCCAATTACTGTTTTAGAGCTACTCATTAAAAACTTCACCCCTGAGAAGGTCCGCCTGGCTATTGCTTCCGGTGACACTTAGGCCTGTTGTCCCATTATATCTTGCCTATGTGATTTTATGTCATTGTACTTTTATATCTTGTACAAGTTTGTACAAGTTATCTACTGGGTGGAAACAATATAGTTTTGGGTCGCCGGATGGCTGCCCAAAAATAGTCTGTCTTCTGCGGTCCAGTGCCTTGTTGCAGCTCAGTGTGTGTTTTACTGTTTTCGTATTCTTGCCGCACAGTCTGCAGGTCAGGTCTCCCTGTTATACAGTCCCAATTTGTTGAGGTGCTCCTTCACTGGTGCGAGACCGATCAGGAGCCCCGTAGTGAAATTTAGCTGATTCCTATTGATCGTTAACAAATTATATGGTTAATAAATTACATACATTTATTGAATTTACGTTGATGAAATTATACTCAGTGCTAGAATTAAGTAAACTTGTAAGAGTACTATTTTGCTAAAAAGATGCAGTGTATATTATAATTAAAAACTACTACTACTTTATTAATAACACCATTTTCTTCGAGAAATCTCCAAGGTCATGTTTTTATATAATTAATTGCTAAGATTCAGAGATACGTAACGATTTGATTTGGTGGCTTGGCACCTAACTTTAACCAAGAGACAATCGTCGGATATACAGCCCTTAAAAATCAAAAAGTCAAAACCTTTCACCCCCCATTGAAGTACGGCTAAACTCTTCGGCCTGCTAACCGGAAAGTGACTCCAGCTAGAAGTGTGACTTGTGCAGTACCAAAGCAGGTCCGTACTGACTTTATATGTTCCTATAGTCAGGTTCCTTTATGTTTGAACAAAAACAAGTCATGCTTAGGTATAGATGTACCATACTAAATTACCAAATAACTTATGTTATGAGGAACTTTTGAAATTAAAGTTTTTTTTTTAACGATTTGATAAAAAAATTTTAATACCACTTCGTAATTTTTAAAATACTAGTTAAAAAATAACATTGTTTATACTAGTTATACAATAATTAACATCATCATACAGTTGGTAAAGAAAAATAAAAATAAACATTTGTTGCTTCACTCGGGTTTTTTGGTATAAAATATCAGCTCCTTAAAGAGTTAAAGTATTATAATTTGAGTAAGTTTTAGATACTTTGATAGCGTCCCAAAGAGGATTAACTTCTTACTTTCAGTAAAACAGCAACTTTGTTAATTTAAATAAAACACGCTGTTCACCATTACATTTTCATATTTTACGTAAAATGTTAGTCACTTTGTTTAAAATACCCTATATCTAAAATGTATACTTTTAAAAAAATATACACGAATATGCAAAATATATATATAATATACAAAAATATACACCACAGGTATTATACATTCGGTGTGAACAACCCTAGACCAAGCACACTTTAAGTCTACTTTTAGTACCGGCCTGCGTTATCCAATTGTTTCAAATTTTCATTAGGAGCCTCTAAGAAGTTCGTGAACAATTTTTGCGAGCTCTGACGTGCTTATTGGGATAACACTCTGGACCTCTTGCAGTCCAGTCTAATTTTTGCATTAAAAATTCTTTAAAATTCCCAGACCATAAAAAACTCGCCATCAAAACTTTCTCCACCGATTATCGTGCATTCTGTCTTACACTTTTCACACCTTATTTATACTCTAATACGACCATCGTGTAACTTTAAAGCAAATCTGGATTCATCTAAAAAGATGAATCCAAAAGGCATTTGACGATCAAATCATTCATTTTTAATCCATACGCACTCTCTTTCAAATCTTTTAAACAATCGTCTATGTATAAGTTAAATAGCCATGGCGAAGCCACACATCCCTGTCTCACACCTTTTTTAATGTTAAACCAGTCCGTGTAAGCTTTGTTTATCCTGACACAAGCAGTGAAATCCTCGTAAAGTGATTTCAGTGCTCGTATTAAACTACCGCTCACCCCATACAAAGACAATGTCGACCAAATTTCACTCATTACACTCTGTCATAGGCGTTTTGTAAGTCTATAAAAGTGCAATAGACCTTCTGACTTCTAGTCAAGAATTTTGCGACTATACCTCGTAAGGAAAAGACCTGATCCATACATCTCCTTCCTCTTCTAAACACTGCTTGCACATCATATATCATTTTCTCAGTTTCATTCGTTACTCTTTTAATCAATATCTTTGCATACAGTTTGCTGACTATGATGAGTAAACTAATACCTCGGTAGTTCTTACAGTCCTGCTGCGAAGCTAGTCCATTTTAAAGCGGCACGATAATAGCCTTGCACCAGTCGTCTGGTACGCTATCACTTCTCCAACAAAGGTTTAAAAGGTGTTACAGCAGATTAGTTACCATACTTTGTCCAGCCTTCAGCATTTTAACTTTTATACTGTCCTACCCAGCAGTTTTACTTAATTTCATAATGTTTAACACTTCCACAATTTCCGTCGTACTAATTTCACTTTCATTGCAACTTTCACCCATATCTTTCAATGGGGCCTGTACTTGTGTATCCGTTTTCTTTAATAAACTTTTGAAGTATTTCCTCCATCTCTTTAAAACGCATTTCTCTCCTTTTACCATACTACCATCTTGGTTTCTGATTTTTTCCAGTTGCGAGGTAGTATTTTTACCTCTGGCTGTTCTTATAGACTTCCATTTAGCAATATTTTTAAATAAAAAAATCAGTTATCAGCTTTTTGTGAACTTGTCCTGGCCTCTGATTAAATTCACCAGTCTCCCAGTACCTTTAAGTAGCTCTAGAACTGTCGATTGGTTCATTCCTGTAGTTTTAGCTACATGTTTACCAAGCTATACAATCTACACACACCATAAAAAAACACAATGTTCTTTTCTTCAGAAATAAAATACTGTAAATATTACGTTAAAAAAAGTATATTTAAAATACAAAAAAAAACTCATAAAAATGTAAAATGTAGGCTCCTGCCTTTTCCCATGAATTGGTCGATGATTTAGTTAGTAGTGGAAGTAAGTAGTACAATAAAAAGCAAATAGTTTAAAAAATATAAGTGATTCCTATTTATTATTGAAAAGAGTAGTTAAACCAGTCAACTTAATTTGTACATTATTAAGTGTTAATTTAAATGTAAAGTGGACCGTCCAGACTGCAGAGGTAACAAGCTTTAACATTAAAAAACCAATAAATTTTTTATCACGATGTGTGCCATTGTTTTAAAAATAGTATGTTTTGCATTATAATTTAAAATAAAGTAAATTTTTTTAAGTAATATTACGACATATTATTTATGAAGTTTTAAAAGCAATTTAAAAAATTTAATTAGTAACACTATTACTATTCTAACGTCTAAATCGGTCCGTTCCTGCACAAAAGTTTTAAAAAGAGACAGATTGAAAAGTTACCAGAAAGCAAGCAATTATTAATCGTTCGCTTTAAACAAATTTTCTAGACTTGAGAATTCTCCTGAAATTATTATGTATGTACATATAATGATTTTGTAGTAAAATTAAAACTTTTTTATTTGAAAAAATTTTATTTAATCTTGAACTTCGGAAAAGCTTATTTGATTAATAAATAAGTTAAAATGGCCAGTTGTTTTTTATTTATAATTGTTTATTAATAACAATGCTCATCAAAGTTTTATAAAACTCAAAACTTTTGAAAGCATGCTCACAATTAAATTATGGTATACATAGTAATAAGCAAAAATCCACCACCACCCAGACAGCTTATTTTAAATAATCTCTAGGTGGACAAGAAAGACTTGAAACTGGTGACGAGACTTATCACTGGACACTACCCTCTAAGGTACCACCTGAAAAAGATGGGCAAAACAGGGAGTAATAGTTGCCGCTGCTGCAAGAACTTCGCTGAAACTGCAGAACATTTGCTTTGCGAATGCCCAGCGCTTTTCTGCAAGAGGCTCAAGTTTCTGGAAGGGGCCTTTCTAAAGCCCTCCGATGTCAGAAACTTAGCCCCTAGGAAACTGATAAATTTTACTTGAAATCTCGGAATTCCGGGACTCGAATAGATTAAGGGTTATGCACAAAAGATCTGATAGGTCGAAATGCTTGAGAGGCAGCATGGCCTTCACGACCCACCCTACAATCTACAATCTCTACAAATTATTATAAATAATACAGTTATTGAATAGGTAGAGACTACAACATATTTGGGAACTACAATTAACAAGAGTTGGGATCATTCTCTTGAAATACGTTGTTGAATAGAGAAGGCTCTTGTTGCATTCCTTAAAATGTTGAAATTGTTAAAATACCACTTTCTGAACTTACCAACTAAAATAAGACTTTTCCGATGCTATGCGTTTCCTGTGCTCCTATATGGAGTTGAGTCATGGACTGTAACAGATGCAGCTAGTAAAAGGTGGCTGTATTGACGTATACTAAGAAATCCTTGGACAGCCTATGTTACAAACAAAAGAGTACTCGACATTTTAAACAAGGAAATGGAGATCATGAGTACAGTCAAAAGTCGAAAATTGGAATACTTAGGACACATCATGAGAAACAGCGAAAGATACGGTCTGTTGTAGCTTATCCTACAATAGAAAGGTGCTTGGAAAGAGGGGACCAGGCAGAAGGAGGATCTCATGGCTTAAAAACCTGAGAACTTGGTTTGCAACCTTCACCACGGGTCCATTTAGGGCCGAAGTTGATAAAATTATTATTGCCAGAATGATCGCCAACGTCCGGTAACGGACAGGTACTGAAAAAAGAAGAGGATGGTATTTTGAGATATTTAGTAATGTAGGTTAAGTAGGTTGTTGGTGTAAATTACTAAGTCAGTTAGTTGCCAATCATATTACACATAAGTTCGATTGGTAAATAATATGGGAAGTGAAAAGACCATAAAATCAGAGTAAAGATATTTATTAATGTAAAACATCATCTGTTTTAAACCAATTTTTTTTTGGTAGACAATTAAAGCATATATTAAATACGCATATAAAAAAACTAATAAGCTTAGCATGGTGTACACTGTTAAAATTGGTAAGCGGTATCCTCGAGACCAGTTCGATAAAACTCGGCTATCGCCGCCCGAGAATAGCAACGTCAGCAACCGTCGCGTCGTCGCAGCGGTCGAATTTAAATTTTATCTGTGCCGACGAGCCACACCGATTACGATTACGAATATCATACGATTATAAAAATCATTTCTCGTAAACTTTGAACCCAAGTCTACAAACTCATTTACAACAAGCACCTCGCAACATAACCTTAAATATTTTAAAATTAATAAAATTATCCACAACATTTGATTTAAAAGGATATTTTTCATTTTAGAGAAATCTAATAAACTCTGAAGAATAATAATCGCGTTCACCGAAATGTAAATGCAGTAGACGAAATGCATTTTACAACAAAATTGACTACTTGTTGCTCCTTAAAAATAAATAAATCAATTGCGTAATGGATTGGCTAAAGTAAAGCAATGAAATGAAAAAGACGGTGTAATAAAAGTTATCAATCACGGGGGAAACCTGCAGGTAGTTGATTACAAGGTTGAAATGTATAAAAGAACAATAAAAATAAAACATTTTTCTTAATAATAAAAAAATGCAATTACTTTAATTGTTCTTTGTTGGTTTATTATAATGCCACTGTTCTGTTTCCTTTTCTGAATATATTAGGCCAAAACTAATCACATTAAGACCTAAGGTTGGGTTACCCTTTCCATATTTGTCCAATAAAATTATGTGACGCCTTTTATGGCATCATAATAGGAACCGTCTATGAATTTTATACATCTAGGTACATGGTTTGACAACGTTAATTTGATCGAGATATGTTCGCCGAGGTCAACCTCTTGCGACTTGTCTATTTAAAATCGCATTATAAATTTGTTTCGTTAATCTTCTTTCATCCATCCTTTCTACGTGTCCAAACCATCTAAGCATTCCTTTATATATCTTTTTAGCCACATCTTCTTTGACACCGCAGCGTTCTCTTATCTCACTATTCTTTATTTTATCCAACCGAGTCACTTCAGCTATACTTCTTAGACTACTCATCACCGCAGCATTAATCCTATTTTCATGCCATTTTTGCCAAACCCAACATTTACTACCAAACATAAGTGTAGGAACCAACAAACCTCTATGCACAGTTAGACGTGCTTTTTTTTTAATAATTTCTGACTGTTCATAAAGTTATGCCTTGACCCAATCATTTGTTTTTCTGCCAAGACACTTAGCTCAATGTCACTGTCATACCTTTTATCTCTCGTAAACTTTGAGCCCAAGTTTACAAACTCATTTACTTGTTTCACTCTTTCTCCCTTATTCAAAATTTCACAGTTTGTCATGCTTTCTTCACTTTCAAAAACCATTACTTTCGTTTTACTTACATTTAATTTCATCCCTTCGATTTTCAGGGCATCATTCATAACATTAACCATCGCATTTAACTCCTCTTCAGATGACGCTAATATGACTTGATCATTGGCGTAAAGAAGGCATTTGACGTTCAAATCATTCATTTTTAATCCATAGGCACTCTTATTCAAATCTTTTAAACAATCTTCCATGTATAAGTTAAAGAGCCATGGCGAAGCCACACATCCCTGTCTCACTTTTTTTTCGATGCTAAACCAGTCCGTGTAAGCTCCGTTTATCCTGACACAAGCAGTGAAATCCTCGTAAAGTGATTTCAGTGCTCGTATTAAGCTACCAATCACCCCATACATAGACAATGACGACCACAATTCACTCCTCACCACTTTGTCATAGGCCTTTTCCAAGTCTTTAAAAGCGCAATAGACCTTCTGACTTCCAGCCAAGAATTTTTTGACCATACCTCGTAATGAAAAGACCTGATCCATACATTTCCTTTTTCTTTTAAATCTTACCTGCACATCCCATATCATTTCAGTTTCATTGGTCACTCTTTTAATCAATATCTTTGCATACAGGTTGCTGACCATGCTAAGTAAACTAATACCTCGGTAGTTTTTACAGTCCTGTTGCGAACCTTTTTCCTTGTAAAGTGGACGAAAACGGCCTTATACTAGTCGTCTAGTACGCTATCACTCCTCCAACAAAGGTTAAAAAAGGCGGTATAGCAGACTTGTTACCATACTTTGTCCAGCCTTCAGCATTTCAACTGCTATCCTGTCGTACCCAGCAGCTTTACCCAATTTTACCTAATTTTACTTTTATTGCAATTTTTACTCATTTCTCATGAAAGTAATACCTACAATAAAATATGATTAACAGTGTAAATTAGTAAATTATCTAGTAGAAGAGAAAGGTAATTATATTTTTATGATAAAGGTTGGATAAAGTAAAAAATAGTGAGATAAGAAAACGCTGTGGTGTTAAAGAAGATGTGGTTACAAAGATAAATAAAGAAAGGCTTGGATGATTTGGACACGTAGAAAGGATAGATGAAGAAAGATTGACAAAACAAATTTATAAGGCGAGTGTGAATGGACAAGTCGGTAGAGGTCGACCTCGGCGAACATATCTCGATTAGATTAATATTGTTTTGAAGAAAGGCCAGGTCAAGAGTACTAATAACCGACGAGCATATATGAGAGCACTGATGAAAGTAGAGAAAGCAAAAGATTTTTGTAAGAACCGTAGCAAGTGAAAGGAAGTAGTCTTTGCATCCCTTACAGGAAAAAGGCGTGACTATATGTATGTAGGTTGGATTGGGTAAAAATATAGGAAACACATTTTTCTTGTAAAACTTTAAATGGGGAATTTATGTGAATTTTTTCCCATTTATTTTCATACAAACCTTGCAGACTTCTTTAAGTAACGCTTAAGTGTCGCCTAAGGTTGTATATTAAAGTAATAATTTTTCGTTTTGGGTTTTTAAAACTTTTATTAATTTTTATGTATAAAATTAAGCACTCACTATTGTATATTAAAAAGCAGTTAATTATTCAAATAATCGGAAAAACCTTTATTATGACCAGAAATATTTACAGGAGAGTAAGATGGATATTTTCGGAGCATAAAATAATATTTTTCCATGTAGCATCAGGGTATAAATGAACTGCTCCACAAAAATTGGGAAAGTTTACAAACATTAAGTTTATGTTAAAAATTATTAAATGTTTTATTCACCAAGGTTTTGTCTGTAATATTAAATGTTTACTTGCTTATATGATCAGTTTTTTTGTTTTAAAGTTTTTAAGAATAAAGTTGTTTGCTTTTGTATTTTCAAGAATTTTACATTAGGTATTTTTTCCACTTTATTCAGTCAACTTTGATTTTATATTTAAAATTTTGTTTTGAATATTGCCTAGACGTAAACTTATTACGGATAAAGCTATTAGGGTCATTGGTACGATTAAGGTGGCTCGTCTTTAGAGAGAAGTTGCGGACGTTTTTTAAGTCAGAGAAAGTGTCATTTCGCGGTTTCTCCGTAGATATCGAGCAACTAAAAACGTGATAAAAAGATCTAGAAGTGAACGACCAAGGGTGACTACCATCGCATAAGATCGTTATCTGACTGTACAGTGCTACAGAAGTAGCTGGGCGGGCGAGAGATCACAAAATCTGCGCACAACGAAAACATTCGAATAACTATCCGATTGGCGGCGACGAAATTTTCAGTAATCGTGAGTATTAAGTACAATCGGAGGAAGAAGTTTACGAATGTGAAGTATATTCAGCCGAATATTTGTTATTTTAGAGGCTAGTCGCTCGCCAAGCTACTTCTGTTGCACTGTACTAGTACTACCCTCTGTGTACAACAGCATCTTTTGAATGCTTCTGGTGTTTCGGTTTCAATCGAAACAGTACGTCAAAGATTACACGAGTTAAAAATCGACGACTTTTGAGAAAAGTTCCATAAACACAAATTTATTTGCGTGCTATATTGGCATGTGCTAATGAATATGTAAATTGAAATGCCAAATAGAGGTCCGCATTGTTCACAGATAAGTCGAGGTTTTTTGATAGTCGGCGTGTTCGTGTATGGACCCTTTCTTTTAGAGAATACAGTTAAATACAATGTGGGACAAAAATATAATATAATGATTTACTTAAAAATATATAAATATAAATTAATATATTTAAAATAGTTTTTTTAGTGTCAACTAATTCACTTAACAATTTTTTTTTTAAAATTGGCCAAGTAACAAATCTTATTTTACCACGATATTTCTTTAACCTTTTATAAAAACATTCAATAACTTGAGTAATGATTACTGATTTTAAATTGTTAAAAAAACTTGCATAATACTTTAGTTTAAAAGAAAGTTTTTTCTTTTAAATCAAACAATTGTTTACTACCCCTTATAACGTTGGGCAGTAAATCAGAGTCCAAATAACCCTTTCTCTTCTAGACACAGCCAAATTTCTCAATTGTGTAAACACCGCACGAGCAAATTGCTTTTTATGTAACAGAATAATATAGCTTGCAAATTATTACCTAGGGTATCCGTCGTTGTATATCTTGAACATTTTTAATAAATTTTAACCCTTTATTATAAGCTTCATCAACCTGAATACCGACATGTAAATAAACGGAATTTTTTGCTAAAATAATCTACAAAGCATTTTGATAAATGAAGTAGACTTTATTTTTTTGTAGCTTTATAAGTAACTTGGGAAATTAAAAAAGAAAAGATGTTCCAACAATTAATTAAGAATAAAAACCCGAAAAAAAAACCAAAAAGTTTCGCTATTGTTTAAAAAGCTATATAGCTATGAGTAGCACAGACATTCTCTTCATGGTTTAAAGTTTCCGAATCTTGACTTAATACATTTTAAATAATACACTGGTTTCTATATTTCTCATAATCCTGTAAAATTTAAAATTATTGACCATTTATAAATAAAACTGCATTTAACTACAAACGATCCCAAGCTAAAAATCCCTTTCTTTGGTGCTCTTTAAATTTAATTATTGTACGCAACTCGGAATTCAAAAATGTTCGCTGTCTTTTAAAAAGCAGCATCTATGAGTAGTACAGAAATGTTTTACATCGTTTGTTGTTTCCAAATCTTAAATTGATACAACTTAAATAATCCACTGGTTTGTATAGTTCTCATAATTCTGTGGTATTTGGTTAATTGTTCAGTTGTTCGTTTTCTATAATTTTTAGCATGCTGTCCAATGATCTCGTTGACGAAATTTTTTTTTAAATCCTTATGTAAAGTTTTATTTTATGTATACCATGGGGCATTAGTGAGGGACTCCAAACTAGAAACAAAGCTCTTCCAAACCAATTGTTCATTACTTATACTTGCTTATGCAGGCGATATTGACGTGGTGGAAACAAGCGTAATAAATAATAAAGAAACGTTTTTTAAAATGGAATACGAGACATCTAAAATGGGTCTAAGGATCAACGAAGGCAAGACCAAATACATGTACATCTCTAGGACAGGCAGAAAAAGATTTGGACAAAATGTAACAATGAATGAGTACAACTTTGAAAATGTCACGCAGTCCAAGTACCTGGGTTCGATAATTACAGCCGACAATGACATCAGCGAGAAAATAAAGTACCGACTTAAAACCGCAAACAACTGCTTTTATGTTATTAAGAACGTATTTGGATCCAAAGAAGTTACTAGAAGATCCAAAATCAAAACATACAAGACTGTCATCAGACCTGTCATCATGTACGGCTGCGAATCGCACTAAATGAGTCATCCGGTCATCCGAAGATTCGAAAGACGAAAACTGAGAAAAATATACGACAAAGGATCCACAGAAGCAACAGCATAAAAGTAAAACAAATGCAGATCTGAGAGAGCTATACGACGAACCAGATCTTAATAAAGGCTCAACGGCTTAAATGGACAGGGCACGTACGTGGGCAACCCGAAGATAGGCTAATACGAATGGTATGGCAAAAAGCCACAGAGGGGAAAAGGCCACTTGGAAGACCCAGATTGAGATGGAGAGACAACATTGCTGCGGATTTGAGAAAATGGCACGGAGCTTATGACCGATCGAGTTAAATAGAGGAAAGTCGTTGCGTCAGCCAAAGCCCATTAAAGGCTGTGGCGCTACGGAGTAAGTAAGTAAGTATAGGGCATTCATCATCATTCTTATGGTTTTAGAATGATATCTTTGTAAGATATTTATATTCGATGCCATATGTACATTAAGTGATATCTGGGACTCAGTGTTAATTAACCAGTTTATTTTCTCGTTTTTAGTACTAGTTGTAGTTTCTTGGCTTTGATGTGGTTTCTCTAAGTTTATTTTTTGTCTGGATGAAAGCCACTACTTTATTGTTGAATAAGATGAGTTGATTATTTATTTTTACATGTGAGAATACTGACACAAGTTTAAAATTCTCCAATTCCTATTTTTGTTTTCTAAAACTATCTCTTTTTATGAAATATTGTCATCATATTTTTTATACACGTATTCCTAACATGCAATAATCATATTATTCAAAAGATCTTAAAATTCTATACTAAAAATATGAGTATAATTTATAAATTGCAAAATTCAGGTATTTACTATTTTTTTCAGTTGTTTAATTCTCCATAAAAAATAACTAAATCTAATCAGTTCTAAGTTGCGAAATTATGCGTTGAATGAAATTGGTCTCACGTCGGTATTACTTTTTCTTTTCGAGATAATCGAGACGAAAAATAATTCCGAAAGTTTCCCATTTTTTTCAATTTGTTTATTCTTCATGAAAAACAGCTTGAACGATTTTGCTGAAAATTTAAACAGTTCTATGTTGCGTAATTATGCGTCGAATGCAATTGGTCCCACGTCGATATCAATTTTTGTTCTCGAGATAATCGAGACGAAAAATAATCTCGAACGCACATACGAACATACAGACACAGGCGTCCACTTAAAAAACTATTGTATTCGACTCTGGGGACCTTAAAATGTGGAGATATGTCAAAATTCGGGATTCGCAAAATCGGACCCATTACTATAACACTCACTGGAAAGGTAAAAAACTAAATTAAATCAGTTTTCACGAAATTTTGGTGATTACTTTTGTAAGTTGGTTTATTAAAATTTTAGCCATTGCTGTAATTTTTTTTTTTACAAAATGTCCGTTTGTTTTAGACTGTTTCCGTTAAAACTGATCTAAAAATAATAAAATCTGCGCAAAATATCAGGAAAAGAAGTTTAATGTGTATCGCATCCGTCACTTGTTTTTAATGTTTTTTGCTTTCATTTTATTTAGTAACAATTCCAAACTTTTGCTTTAATCAAAGGCGAATGAGCATCAAAATCTATTCAGTAAGTTTCCGAGTGTACACACGGAGTGGCTTCAACGACCCAGAACCCTATTAAATTGAGGCCCTTAATTCAATGAAACATTACAATGGAGATTTTCCCTTGCAGGCGGCATTAAATGGCACTATAAGACTGACCCGGTGGCACTTTGGATCAAACAATAAAATTTCAGTCTCGTAGGAAAAGTATTTTTACTCTTGAGTAAAATCAAACTTTTTAATATGTTTCGCTTTATCGTATATTTACTATTGTAAAAACATTTAAAAATAGGCATTTTCATTGGTCGAAAGTTCGAACATTTCTTTGCAGATTTAAAGTTATCATCATTGTTGGGTCTAAAATGATAAAATAATTTTAATGAATTTGGTGTGAAAAGTAAATCGTGGTCGTTAGTTTTAATATATTTTAAATGAGCTGGCTGCATTTTGTTTTACTTTTTTCTGATTTTGTACTTACCTGTACTGTGAATATTATAAATCTTGCATAAAATTTAAATTATTTTTTTGTCAAGTATTTTTGTTTTTAATAAAAGTTGGTGCATTGCGGAAAAGTAACGTTAGCTCCATCAAATTTACAAAAATATAAACGGTCTACAAGGGAGGAGAACAAAATAAAAGTTTTGGTTAAGAGTAAAAGAATTTTATTTTCAACATTATCACAAAAGTTTATTTGGAAAAGTCGTATTTAAAACTTAAAACAATGTTAAGATGATTGCCACCTACATAAAAATGTTTTTTCCATTGTTTACCTACAGGGAAGGACATTCTTTACATGTCGGTTGTTCTACGGAAAACAGCTTACCTTACATTTCAAGTTTCTTATTATAGAGTTCAGAGCCATTCTAGACCAGGATCGATAATTTTTGAAAAAAAAAAAAATTATAGGATGAAACCCATTGGAAAAGGATGAGAATATAACAAAAATGAAAAGAAAAATAATTTATGGGCGATCCGAGGTCGGGAAGTAAAAGAAGGTGAGTTTTTAAGGGTAAAAAGCGGTTTATCTCGATTTTCGGCAAAACTACAAGTCCTACACAACTTTTAAAATTACACTTTTTTCACAGAACCTCAAAATTGTACATAATGTTAAAAAAAAATTCGAATTCGAGTTTTTTTCTTTTGCATTTTCTGAGAAAATTTACCGTAGTAATGTATATTTTTTTTACACCATCAGAAAGCAGAGATTTTAACAAACAAAAATCCCACCGACTTTTTTAAAAAAGCAGATATTTTGACAAAAGAATTTTCAATTGAAAATTAGAGTGTTTTTTTGATATTAAGTTAAAAAAAGGTGAAAAATAAATATTTTAATTTAAAAAAATTACAGTGTGTTTGGGACGTAAAAATTAAGTTTTCATCAAATTTCGTAGAAAAATTTTTTCTAAAAGATAAAAATAAAAAACCAAAAACTTGTTTCAAAAAAGTGTAAATACAAAAGTTGTAGATCTTTTTATTACCTACAACTTTGCCATTTAACATTTATGCATGTGACTTGTAGTTTTGCCGGAAATCAAGATAAACCGTTTTTACCCTTAAAAACTCACCTAACTTTTCCACTTGTTTGTTTGTTGTCATAGACTGTCACACCAAGCGCACAAAATGGCGGGCGTTTAAAGAGCCCGTTTTGGTTGGCTATTTCAAAGCTTTTTTTTAAATACTTTAAAATTAAAAAGTTTCTTTTGCTATATTTATTTAAATAATCACCAACAATATTGGTAAAATATAATTTATATAAACATTTGCAGCAATGTCATATCTTTTGTTTATTTGCCACTTGGTTTTCTTTCTGTATAAATACGTTATCCACATTCGAGAGAAAAAAAACCCAATTTGTAGCTATCCTATAGATACAGCTTCTCTGACAGACAACTTTATCTAGAAGTTAAGAAATCGTCTAATGGTCTTGACTTTATTACTGATTTTATGCGTTAATTTAAATTCATCTTTGTTATTTTACTGTGATGAAAGTTTTTGGAAATTTGTTAAAATATGCGGTCATTTAAAAGCAGAAATTTCGAAGCAGTATAGAGAGTGTGGCGCGAAAAGTTTTGATTAAGAGTAATGGTGAATACAGTTATGTTAAAAATCTAAAATTACAAAGCTGTAGTTTTTGTATGACGCTGAGTTCAAATATAATGTTGTCGTCCTGAATGTGGCCCTTCCGGTTATACCGAAAGTAGACGTCAACTTTGTTATTTTAAATAGAACCTAATATTTTTTACTTTATTTTCGAATTTTTTATAAAATTTTAGATAAAATTTGCACACAATGTCCTATACCAAAAATAAAGTATTTTCGAGATATTTCGATTTTTTTCAAAATTTTGAAAAAATCCTAGTCGACATTAAATAACGATATCTCCATTAATAACAAAGCTAGTGATGTAAAATTGTAACTAATAAACAACAAGCGCTTGCCCGTTAACCCCATATGTCCAACTTATTAATATTAATTAACTTAGCCGCCAACATGCACAATTTAAATCATTTATAAGTTGCTTACTTTAAATAGAACACCCTGTATTTTATTACATTTTCCGCTGTATTTTTTTAAGCCAATTCGTTTGGTGTCGGTATTCCCTATACTTAAATCCAACCACTTATGAGACATTTAATTATCTTAGTTAAAACATAACAACACTTAATAATTTAAACATAAGTAAAGGGTTGTCCATGTTTTCCATTATGTAAAGCGAGATTTTATTATTTTTACATAAGTTATTAATTCTAAATAGTAACCAATAGCATGAAAGGATTATTAATTGTGGTTATCATTAAAAACGTTTACTAGGTATTTTGTATTTATTTAATTAGATAATTTACAAACAAAAATAACTAAATGTAATATTAAACAAAGTATTATAATTTTATGTAAGTGTTTAAAATTGGCACTATCTACTTTTAAACATTTGTGAATCCTTTTGTCTTGTAATTCTGGAAATATGGTTGGGTGTTGGAGAATTAAAAGCAAGTAAGACTTTTTTTCAAATATTCCTTTGTCGTAACAGTTTTGAAAAATAACTGATTTTTATTGTAACCCCAAATACCAAAATCTAAAGGAGCAAAGTCAGGAGAGCGAGCTGGCCAACGAAACGAAAATAATTAAGTGTTGTTATGTTTTAAGTAAGATAATAATATATCTTAAAAGTGGTTGGATTTAGGTATAGGAAATACCAATACCAAACGAATTGGCCTAAAAGAAAACAGCGGAAAATGTAATAAAATACAGGGTGTTCCATTTAAAGTTAGCAACTTATAAATGATTTAAATTGTGCATGTTGGCGGCTAAGTTTAAAACACCTTGTATGAAATATCTATGAGTTGGATATATGAAGTTAATGGGCAAGGCTTGTTGTTTAGGTTACAATTTTACGTCACTAGCTTTGTTATTAATGGAGATATCGTTATTCAATGTAGACTAGGATTTTTTTAAAATTTTAAAAGAAATTGAAATATCTCGAAAATACCTTATTTTTGGTGTAGGATATTGTGCACAAATTTAATCTAAAATTTTATGTAGAATTAAAAAAAAACATGCAATAATTATATTATTTAAAAGATTTAAAAATTCTGTACTAAAAATAGTATAATTTTTAAATTGCAAAATTCAGATATTTACTATTTTTTTCAGTTGGTTAATTCTCCATAAAAAACAACTTGACCAATTTTGCTGAACATCTAATTAGTTCTAAGTTGCGTAATTATGCGTCGAATGCAATTGGTCTCACGTTGATATTATTTTTTCTTTTTGAGATAATCAAGACGAAAAATAATTCCGAAAGTTTCCCATTTTTTTCAGTTTTTTTATTCTTCATAAAAAAGAGCCCAAACGATTTTGCTGAAAATTTAATCAGTTCTATATTACGTAATTATGCGTCGAATGCAATTCGTCCCACGTCGATATCATTTTTTGTTCTCGAGATAATCGAGACGAAAAATAAATCCAAACTTATAAATGATTTAAATTGTGCATGTTGGCGGCTAAGTTTAAAACACCCTGTATGAAATATCAATGAGTTGGATTTATGGAGTTTACGGGCAAGTCCTTGTTGTTTAGATTACAATTTTACGTCACTAGCTTTGTTATTAACGAAGATATCTTTATTCAATGTGGACTAGGATTTTTTCAAAATTTTGAAAAAAATCGAAATATCTCGAAAATACCTTATTTTTGGTATAGAATATTGTGCACAAATTTTATCTTAAATTTCATGTAGAATTTGAAAATAAAAAAAAATATTAGGTTCTATTTAAAATAACAAAGTTAACGTCTACTTCCGGTATAATCAAAAGTTTCACATTTAGGACAACATTATATTTAAACTCAGCGTCATTCAAAAACTACGGCTTTGTAATTTCAGATTTTTAACATAACTATATCTGCCATTACTTTTAATCAAAATTTTTCGCACCACACCCTGTATCTTCTTCTTCGTTGTGCCGTATCCGCTCAGCGAACGTTGGCTATCATCATAGCAATCGAGACCTTGCTAACAGCCGCTCGGAAGAGTTCACTAGACGTTTTGCCGTACTACTGTCGTAGGTTTTTTAACCATGATACTCTTCGCCTCCCTAATCCTCTCCTACTGTTCACCTTACACTGGATAATGAGTTGGAGTAATGCATATTTCTCATT